>JAMLFT010007672.1:0-14559 GCA_026544285.1 Pachyrhizus erosus | reverse complement strand
ATAATTATGAAAAGAAAATTTAAGTTAGTAGAAGAAAATATAATTAAGTTTTTAGAAATTTTTAAAAAGAATTTAGAAATTAGAAATAAAATTTATTAAAATAAAAAAATAGAAAAAAATAAAAATAAGAATAGAAATAAAAAGAAAAGAAGAAGAAAGAAGGAGAAAAAGGGGGAAAGGGGTTAGCGGATTCAAACCTGCAACCCTAGTGAAGGAAGAGAGAGAGAGCTGAGAGCGTTGCCAACTGAGCTATCCACGTAGGGTAGCATTTAAACAAAATAATAAGTATAAGTAATAGAAGTGCGAGGTTAAAACGAAAAATAAAACCTGAAGTAAGAAAACGGCTTAGGGCGAATTCAAAGGCAAAGATACGAGGGACGAAAGGTTTTTGGGACGCAGGGATTACCATTTGACCGTTATATAAACCACCCCTATTGTATGTGTGTGTACCCAACGATTGATGACTCACTCCTACACCCCCCCTATCTTTTTAGACTCAAAATGGCAGATGAATTCCAGCCTTTATTTCATTTGATAATACTACCCTTAGAAGAAAGATGGACCTACGATAGAGTCTAGGGTGATGATCCTTTTGAGGGATATGTTTGTTTGGCTTTCAAACCTGCCAATGTTGTAATGCCCTAACAATTCCATCATATAGATTTACCAGTAATATTATCCCAGACACCGCTACCGAGATTCACCAAAGTCCTAGCCACACAAAGACGACCACAAACACCTCAACCTCCACAATCCTCCAAGGGGTTGGTACAAGCTAATAATCCAGACAGAAGAGAAGACTCCACAAAGGAAGAAGATCCTTTGGAAGAATCTAATTAGATCTTAATAACTTGAATATTAGCCAGGAAGTGTTTTGTACTAATACCAAGGATGCTATAATGATGCAATAATAAGCTTGTATGACTTCATCTATCTTGTCTAAATAAGAACTCATAATAGATGTTATGCAAAGTATTATGTTATTGTTAAATTGTAATTCCCCATATGAGTTAAGTTTTAATTTTTATATACGCTAAAAGTTTTTAAGTACAATCTCTTAATTATTAATAGGGAGATAAAAAGGGGTGTTACACACTCAACTTCCTCTCAAGACCCTCCCTCTACAACGTTGCCATCCTACAAATTTCGCTCTGCTCATGCCCTACAACCCCCCTAGCTAGGTTTGCCCATGACCTACAAATTTCTTAGACATGAAGAAATGGGCAGAAGATGCCTATAAACACAAAATTGAATCGAAGTTGAAGGAGAAAAAAAACTAACACACTCGTTGATCAAATTCATCTTGATATCAACCCTAAAATCCTCCATTCGTTGCATGAATAGCTTTTCCTCAACTCGAGCTTCTTCTTGGTTCCATTTATTTGAAGAAACGAAGAAGGAATCACAACTTCACTCGTACGTTGGAGGTTTGTTGGAAAAGCTTAAATCGCCTGCTAGTGATTGCAAATTCAGGTAAGAGTTATTTTTCCTTTAAATTTGATTGTTAGAAACATTGTATGATGTATGAATTTGGTTTTTTGAGAAACTGACACTCTAAAATCAACAAATTTCTCAAAAATGACTTAGAATTGGAATTCTCAAAAAACTTAGTTCTAAGAACTCGAACCTCTCTAATTCCTTCCATTTAGTTGGACTTTAGGCCGAATTAATCATTAACAAGGATGTTCAAATTATTCTAAGTATGAAATTCATCATAATTAAAGAAGAGAGATATGAATTAGGATGGATGGTGAGATTCAATTTTTGTTCTTTTCTTAATGAAGAACAGATTGAAATGTTCAAAGAAAACCTTCAAAATCCTTGAATGTATATTGAAATTAGTCGAATTTAGGCAAAAGAACACTAAGAAAGGAAAAGCGAGAAGAATGGTGAAATTTAAAATGATTTTATGCCTAAAACCAGACTCTGGGTGAGGAAGAAGATGAACAAAAGTCAAAACGACCTTTTTGCCCCACTGGTATAATACTTACTAAAATACTCTTGGGCCAAAAACCATGAAATTTCTTTGTTGTTTCCATTATTTAATTTTGGAAATGGATATAGAAGGTATCTCTATTCATTTACTACAACATTATCATATATTGTCAAATATTAATTTTAATTTTTATAAAATTATCAAAATACCCCTAATTTGAAAACTTAAAAATTTAACTATTTTACTATTATAAAAATAGGGGAATATAGTGAGAAAAATTCATATGTGAACCTAAAATAATTATATCATTCCTAGGATTTGGAATGTAATGAAACTCCTTAGAAAATAAATTCTTATCTCAAAATGACCAAAATACCCGTACATTAACAAATTAAAATTATTTACTTTTTTGGTCATTATAAATTTAGAAAAAGATAGCATAAGTATTCCCTAATGATATTAGATATTCTTGTGACATTTACAAATTCAAAAAGGGTCTCCTTAAGAGTAACTTTTATGAAATGACCAAAATACCTTTTTATAAGAAATTACTAAAATACCCCTTATAGAAAAAAATTTCAAATTGACTTCAAATTGAAATTCAATAACTTTTTAGATAAATATCTTCAATGAAGGTATATATATATATATATATATATATATATATATATATATCGGAAGAAATTTTTGAAAGAAAAAATGTAAAAGACCATTTTTACCCTTTTTACCTATTTAGAAATCATTCTTTTAAGTAATAAAAGAATACTCAGTTAAGTTCCACATTGACTAGGAATATTCATTAGCTAATAACTAAAAATTAAAACTGAATATAAAGAAAGATGAATTTGAACAACAAATTTAAGAATCTTGTTAAAATAACCATTTTACCCTTGTCTTATCTTTATGATATATTATTTGATTGATGTGATCATTGATTGTGGCTTTTAGTTTCCTATATTATATATGTATTGATTTGATAGTAATAGTGATATTTACTACCTTTACTACTAATAGAAGGATACATAACCATGATAATTGTCTCTATGAGATAGTAAATGACAAAAATAACCCTAGAATAGAAGATGAACTGAGAAATTCTCAAACAATGATATTTATAGTATGATTGCAAAGTAAGAATGAAAGATGGATGCTATCCAAAGATATTTTAAGATATATCATTAGTACATAGGTAGAATTGATAAACAAAATAAGGAAGGTAGATTAGGTTGAGAACCTTAATGAGTGAGAAATAAGAATGAAGATTGCAAAGGTTGACCATAAAAGGTACCTAAGGAATGTACGCAAGCTCTAGTGAGACCTTGGGGGTAGATAAGGTGCCAAGTTGTGAACCGCTTAGAGTAAAGAGGGTGTCACAAAATCGGTTTGGCATCCCCGATAAAGTGGAGTATTACCAAGATCTGGTTAAGAGTATCTTAGACCAGTACTAGGCAGGATATGTACTCCCGATCGTCAACCCAAAATGCAAACTTAGATTATTATTAACACGCTTGTGTAATCATGTCAGAGTTAGTAGTATTAGAGGCAATAAAGGGCCCTAAATTGAATAGAATTTCCTAATTAGGCTCGTTACGGTGAGACGAAAGTCTACCTTAGATAGAAATAATCCATATATGTATGTGTTTGCCTAAGGATAGATGACTCACTCCTACAATCCTCACATTTTAGATACAAATGGTAGAAGAATTCCAACCCCTATTTCACCAGTTAATAATACCTCTAGAAGAGAGATGGACACATGATAGGATTAAGGGAGATGAAACATTTATGGGGTATGTTAGGCTCATCTTTAGGCCTACCAACATCATAGTCCCATGGCAATTCCACCATATAGTCTTAATTATGTTTTTAGTTCTTAAAATTTGAGATAAATATATAGTCTTAGACTCTTAAATTTAAAAATATATATAATTTTAGTTTTTAAATACTAAATTTGAGGAATTAAAGTAATTTTTTTAAAATTATTTTTATTCTTTCAAATTTAATATTTAGAGACTAAAAATATTTTTAAAAAAAAATTATGAACTACAATGATCTGTTTAAAATTTGGGAAACCAAAATTAAATTCATCCTAAATTTCAAGGATTAAAAGCATAATAAAACTACATAATTTATATAAATTTCACTTCAATAAAATATAGATGCAATCATGTTTTTTTTTAACAAATTTCTCTATGAAATACTAGTATCTGATTTTATCATATCATTTTTTAAATGTTTTTGACAATTCTTATATTTTTATATGAAAATTAAATTTAAGTATATGTTTTCATCTTATACAACGCACCAGTTTTTTTTTTTTTTCATTTGTAAATATTTTGAAAATCTTAATATATGTCATTCTTCCAAAACAATGTATCTTTCAAATTTTCTACCGTATTTTAACTAACAAACATATTGTTTTTTAAAGTTGATTCTAAGATTTGTTGAATTTTTTTTTAATATTTTATATTTAAATTTGTTTTAAAATTTATATTTAATTTTTTTATATACTTTTACATTTCTAACCGTTCTTTTAACTGACTAATAAAATGATGCCAACTCTAATAAAATTCATAAACTGCAATATATAAAGGTGAAAATGTATTTATATTTTATACTCCTTCAACTTTCATCCATTTGATATAGGTCAATATAAATTTTAAAATCTAAAAATATTTGTTCCTTGTAATATATAATTATATGAATAAAACAAATGCTCTAAATTACTTTCAGTTATCCTAGTGCTGTTGGTTCTTTTTTTATTAAAAAAACTAACTTTTATTCTTAATAAATAAATAAAAACACAATTTATATTTCAAATAAATAAAAGATCAAAACAACAGAAACAAAGGACAAGGTTTTTCTCATTTTGTAAAGTGCAACTTGCTTTTAGCTCCTCCTTTGCTACTGTGATCGTGCGAAGATAGTCTAAGATCGCAGAATAAATCATTGTTGAAAGAATTTTTAAAATCTCGAATTATATAATTATGATAAATGCTAACAATATTTTATCTAATTCTATGATTTTTTTTTAACATTTTTTGTAATTGATTAAAATTTATTAAAAAAATATTAATTCTAATAAATTTTATTCAATCATAAAAATTATTAAAAAAATAATATTAAAAAGTGCCACTAATACTTCCCTTACACATATTTTTAGTACATTATTCCATAGTATTTTGTTGTAACTGATTATTATCTTTAGGTTCAACGTACAAAATAAATGTAAAATGTATCAAGGATACTTTAGACAGTCCAAATCTTACTCCTAAGTAATCTTATTATATCATTGGAAATACATAATGTTATCAATCAAAAGGAGGACACTTTGGTCCTAATATAGAATAGGCCAGAAGGACTATCATTGGGTAGCAATACTACCATCACAGGACTTGCAGCACCTTCTTCAACTGTTAAGATACCATTGTTGCCATTTATATCTGTCTTGACAAAACCAGGGCAAACACAATTGATGTGGAAGGTAGGGTACTTCTTAGCTAGAATTCTTGTATAGGCATTCATAGCAGCTTTAGAGATCACATATGCAGTTAGAGGGTTAGGCCAACCTTTGTTTCCTAATGAACCTTCTTTGAAATCATTGAGAAATCCCCTCAATACTTCTTCCACTCTCTCTTCTGTAAGGTTATCAATATCACTAAGGACTCCTTTAGCCCATTCGTTTGATAAACCCTGAATTTGGCAGAAATATTAAGAAAATATCTCTGAAAATTTTGGTGAAGGGGAGGGAGATGTAATCCAAAATGTTGGTCCATTATAGGAGTAGAAGTCCAAAAGTTCTAAAATAACCATCTGCATTTTAGATTGGTGATGGAAATTAATTTCTTTTAATAGCAAGCTAGTTCTTTTAAGGCTAATGTAAACGACATTTTCCTTTCAAATTCCTGCATGGCTATTTCATTTTCAGCATGTTGGAAAAGATAAATTGCTAAAAATGTAATATCACCAAAGAAACTAATTATCTACTAATGAGAGCAGATAAATAATGTTTTCTACATCTAATCATTGTGAGCTAGTTTTGACTCTTCAAACAATATTGAATTTTAATGCTAATCATCCTTTTCAGTTTACTGTATTACAATTAAGTTTGGGCGAAAGAATTTATGATGTAATAAGTAATTGCCCACCTCTAACTTTGCCATGGAAGATGACACATTGACAATTCTTGGTGAATCAGATAATTGCAAGAGGGACAAAAGAGACTCGGTTGTTCTTTTGACACCATAGTAATTTGTTTGTAAACACTCTTCAGTGAGCTCATATGTTTCAATGATTGCTTTCTCCCGATCAGTAGCTGATACTACCTGCAGTGTAGAAACTCATGTCCAAACGACCAATATAAAGTTTTCTCAGCCTAAACAATAATTCATGTCTTGAAACAGAATTGTACAACCTTCTAACTCTTCCAAAACATCTTTTGATCTTTCCAAAGGATGAACCAAACATGTACAACCTTGGAACATTAAGAAGTTTCTTGAAAGATTTCAAAATCTAATAGGAAATGTAGTGAAAATAGAGAAGTATGGATGGTATTCAAGAGAATTAACAAATAGAAATCCTCTTTGCATAGGACAAGAGGCATTGAGTTTCAAAGTTGCCTCAGATATGGGCTAGATGCCTGATCAAGCATAGTTACTCACCCCAGGGCTATTGATTGCCAAAAATGCTAAAGCATACTCACCAATTACAGCTCCAGAAACTCCTGCATTGTTCACCTGCATTACACAGCTAACTTTTCTCAATGAACAAACATCCAGATGTGTGGTATTGATACCCTTCAAACCTATTAATAATATTAATTATGTTATAATAAAAACATCAGTGAACTTTGATTTAGTTTATTTAATGATGAAGTGCTTGCCACTGTTATATAATAAGTAATAACAGCAGAACACAGATAGAGCTAGCACGACCTAATACATACTATTCAAGACAATATTTTCATGTAAAATTAAAGAAAGAAAGAGGAAACCCTCATCATAACCTAAGGACACCACCTTTGGTAATCGTTTAGTTATGCTGAGTTAACAGATTATATATATAACAATTATGTATCATAGATGTTATTAATGTCACCTCTATGATCTAACAATATGCATAATTAATATTATGCCAACTTAGTACACAGTGTGTATATTCTACATCTATTTATCTAAGCACTTGCATTTTATAACATTATATTACTGTATAAACTATTTATGTTTATTTTCTGAACTCTGAAGTATATTCACTTCAGAAGATATCAATCCACTATTTATAATTAATGGAAAACTTATACTGCACTGCAATAGTTGGTATAACTAAAAAAAGGCAGTATTCACACTATTTCAATCCATTAAGAGACTTTCAGGGTGTCAAATTTTAAGTAACAACCAAAATGGATTATCAAAGTTTGCATGTTACCAAAGTAACTAAAACTGAAGCTGTAAGTAAGCTCACGACCAAAAAAATTATTTATTATAAATTTTTATAAAATAAACAATCACATATTTTGATAAAAAAAAAATGTTATATATATTAACAAAAAGACCCCACATATGTTTCTTTTATTTAAAGTAAAAAAAGAAAACTTAAAAATTATTGTAGTTCTCATTCAGTGTTGGACTGGCTCCGCATGTTACCCGAATATCAAGTTTTCCAAATTTGGATTTGACGAACTCTGCCATAGAAGCTACACTTGTTGCATCAGTCATATCTAATTGATGAAAAAACACAAAATGAGATAGATGTGAGGCTTTGAGTGTTTCCAATGCTTGAAGACCTCTCTTTTCTCATTTCTTGCTGTGAGCACCACCTTGATCCCAGCTGAAGCTAACTGCCTAACTATCTCTAATCCAATTCCTTTGTTTGCACCACTCACAACTGCATACCTGATAAAGTCAACCCCTCAATCAAAAGATTTTATCCAAAAAAGGAGGGAAATGGTGAGATCCAAGACTATGGTTGGAAGTAGGAATAAGTAAAGAAATGAGAATTTAAGGATAATGTAAGTGGTTGTGTGCTACCTTTGTGCAGCTCCTGCCATCTTCAGATAGAATTACACTCAATTCTCAAAAGTGAGACCAAGACTTCAGTAATGTGTTATGCTATGTCTCTAAGGCTAGTTTTGTGCTTCTCTTGAATCAAGGCCACCCTGGCTTCTGTTTGATCCAGTTATATAATAATTTATTTTAGAGCATGACATTTCTTTCAGTTATTTTTAACAATATGCACATGAACAGCTAAAGAGGTTTCGTTAAATGCAATTTATGTATGTCTATATTATATACAGAAGTTTATACACACACCGTTAAGCTTACGTTTTATCATGTTACCTAATTAACTGAACTTTTTATCATGTTAACAATTTATCAATGATATCACATTTTGGATAAATCTTCTATTTTTCTTTTTTTAATATTTTCTTGTTATCTATTCTCTTCTTATTCCTTTTTTCTGTTATTCATACTGTAATTACCATTAAACTTCTTTTTCTTCTGTGGCACATTTGACTCGTTACTCTTAGAATTTATGAGTCTTTTGCTAATTAGCGCCCAATAGAACCATAAATGTATTTTTCCTTTTAATCTTCTATTTTCAGTTATTAAAAACATTTCATATTTTGTACAAGACTCTTTCTGTTTTACACAAATAAGTGACAGTTGTAGGGGACCAACAATCTAACTTTTTTTTTTTTTACAAAACAATCAAATTTTAACCCTTTCTTTAGTTTTTTCCTTTCTGATTTTTAAAGTTTAACATATTACTGCACATGAATGAAATTATTTAAGAGTTAAACTAATATAATTATGTATAGACTAGAAAATCTCTTTAAATATTCTTAAAAGTGGTATTCATTTAACTAAGTACCTATCTTGTCTTTATTTATAATTTTAACTAATTCATAAAAATGAAGAAAGTTGATTAATCTAGTTAGTAGTATTAAATTCATTAATAATTTATATTATTTGTCTAAAATTATTCTTAATATTACAGGTATTCATCATCTCACTTTTTTTATCTAATTACCTTAATTAATATATATTACTCATTTTCTTTAACTCTGATAATAAAAAGAATCAATTTATTTTATTAATTTATAATATTTATTGTTTCTTCACTACAAAAATTGTAAAATGATGAATATTATTTTGATAAAAAAAATATTTAATACAAGAAACAATTTAAAGAATGTTTTATAAAAAAAATGAAGAGACAAACAAATTTTATTAAAAAATCTTATTTATAAGGACAGATGTAATTCAAGAGCATCCAGAAAATATCCTCTTAATGCATGTATCATCTTCATATAGAAATAGGAAATTATTTTGATACATATTGTAAAAACAAAATGATAATAAAAAATGACTAATGATTTTAATTTTCAAGTTCTTAATTTCATATTTTTTACATAAATTTTCTATATATTTTTAGTCTTTATTTTTTTAAAAATGATTTATTTGATTCTTGATTTATAAGTTAAATATATGTAAACATAAATGAACCATTTTTAAGTAAAGAGTGGTATTGATTATTGGAACGATAACAATAATCAAATTATTAAAAAAAACAAAATCATTTGAGTATGTATTCAATTGTTATAATTATTTTAATTAAAAAATATTTTGATAAGAAAAATAATCATTAAGTGTTGTTAAATTTAGAATTAGTTTAAAATAAATTATATTTTTATTTTTAAATTTTTTTAATCTATAAATCATTAAAAATATATAATATATAATATAAGACAATCATTAAGTATGAATAATATAAAATTTATTAAGTAAAATATATTTTTGTTGATTTAAATTAAATTATATTTAAATTTAAATAAAAATTTCAATCTAAATAGTTTTATTTATTTTTACTTATTTTTTATTTTGACACTCAAGATATATTATGCTTTGATTAAATTAGTTTAAAAATAACAAATTTTCAATTTTCAAATTGCTTAGATATATCCAAATTTAAATTAGAAGGAAATTGTATTAGATAGAAAAGAAAAACTATAAAATACCAATACAGTGTTATTATTATATTTATACAAAATAATATTTTACTTTTAATTGATCAAGACTTTAGTGAATATTTTCATGAAATCTTCCCTTATTATGCTTGAGTGGTAATAATGGTAAATATTGAAGGAATTGTAAAATGATCGGACTTATGGATATTTACATTTTCTTTTTTTTATTTCTCTTTTAATCAAATAAGGAAAAATTATACAATTATTCTTCTTTCGCTCTTTCTTATTTTTCTCCTTCCTTAATCACTCAATCCAAATATAAGGTATGAAAATCTTCAAAGTGATCCCAATAACTATTTTTTACATTTTTTTAAACAAGCGTTAAATATGTTTAGTCTATGAATATTTCTTTATAAATAGAACAATATTTATTTTTAGTATTTCAAAAGTAAATAATCTTCTTTAAATCTATTATTTATAAAAAATGTGTCATATCTGATTCTTATTATTCAAACAAAATAAAACTCCTTCTAAGTCCTTATTTATGTAAATAAAAGATACCAATTTAAATATATATTCAATCCCTGAAAAAAAAATTTAATTTTTTATTTATTTTCTACTATTTTTTTTAAAAAAATTATCCTAAAATAAATTATTTTTTATGTTAACTCTGCAATTTACATTTATCCTGTTAACTTGACAAATCACTATCTCATGGTAAACATATGAACAATTGTAATTAAAAAAAATTTAGAAAGAAAAAAAAATCCAAAAATATATCTAAGACATTAAACAGAGTCACGATAAGAATAAAATATAAAACAAAATTTTTTTCAGGAACCAAATGTCGTGAAAATTTTTATTAGATACCAATGCAAAATTTTAAAAAGTTTCAATGATTAAAATTATATTTAAAGATTAACAAAACATATAATATATTTTTATAAGAATTTAAAGGTCATAGCATTAATGGTTTTTTACATTTTTACGCAGTTAATACATGACCCATGTTTTTTATATAAATGAAAGAAAAAATAATTTATTTTTTAAAAATTAAAAACATATTTTGTCTTATTTATAAAACCTTAAAAAACATATTTAATTGTTTTAAAAAATTAACATGGAACATAAAACACTATGTTTGGAATTAAAAAAAAAAATAAGAAGGGAAAGGCAAGGAATGGATACATATTTATCAAGATGTTTTTCCTTATAAGGCATGTAAGAAAATAAAGAAGGAAAAAAACATTGATAGGGCATTCAGATATTCTTTCATTACAATTTAAATAGAATGATAATAAGACAAAAGCTAAATAGATATAAAATAAAAATATATATATTTATATTTATTATATTTTTATTATTTAAAGTAATATACAAGAATAAAAAAAATTCTCCAAAACTTTAAAGATTTATATTTGTAATTTTAAATGTATTAAAATAATTATAAAAATTAAAATAAAATTAGAATAAAAGTAATACATATATTTTTAATTATCATTTATATATAATTAATAAATATAAAAAGAAAACATTAAATAATTGATTTGAATATTTATTAAGATAACAAGAGATTCCAATACATTTTATTATAATATAAAACAATGATAATGGTAAATTTTAATCTAATATTTT
Organism: Pachyrhizus erosus; assembly: GCA_026544285.1. Lineage (NCBI taxonomy): Eukaryota > Viridiplantae > Streptophyta > Magnoliopsida > Fabales > Fabaceae > Pachyrhizus > Pachyrhizus erosus. The sequence goes on along the minus strand of JAMLFT010007672.1, from coordinate 3,022 downwards.
ATTACTTAAAATAGTATGCACTTAAGAAAAAAAATTTCTGACAACATCTATTTAAATGATCAATTTTGATATCAAACATCAAAATAAAAAATTAAATTTGTACAAATTTAACTTTTTATTTAAAGAAGATATTTATATATTCATTTATATGTGTGATAATTTATATTATATATAAAATAATATTCTCCTATAATCTACATATGTTACATGTCAATCAAACAAAACAAGTATGTCACATATTAACTTATTAATCATAATATATCATATATCAATATATTAATTCTAAATTTCAAATAAACAATTAATAAAAATTTAATTGAAGAAAATAATTTAATAACAATAAAAAAAACTCATATTATTATTAATTAAATATTGAATATTATATGTAACTACAAAAACATATAAAATATAAAGAATATTTGAATATATACTTTTATATTTAATGTGAATTTATAAAATTGATTAATAATTAAATTAATTTAAAAAATAAGAGATCTTTGAGAAGATAATCAATTGAAAAATCAAAATATACTATTTTGCATTAAATTAATAGTACCTAATAAATTAAAATCTTTTATTTGAATAATCAATTATAAATCTTAACAAAAGATAAAGTAATCTACAATAAATTATATGGGTTAAAATTAAAGAACACTGATGATTTAACTTTTATGCAATTAAGATAATTAAAATGTAGTTAATTAGTTTAATTAAATATAATTAATGTTTAAAAATAATTGAATGACCGTTAATAAAAATATTTAATATGTAATTTTATGATTAAATATATTAAATACTAAACAGAATGAACAATATTTAATTGTTAATTATAAAATTCTAATGTGATAATATTTAACTAAGTATTTTATTATGTGTGTTAAGTAGACACAATTATTTATCTGTATAACCATTAATAATTTTTTAAATTTTTTCAATGAAATTTATCTTAATATTTGTATTAAACTTTATATAATTTATTAATTGATGTCAACTTTTTTTTAATAATCATTTTAAAAATTGTAATAGTTCATAGATTGATGTCAAAAACTTAGTTTATTGACATTTATTTAGCAAACTTTTAAATATATTTTCAATCATTTAGCTTACGAGGACCATTTAGTTATTAATTATGAATTTTTTATTTTTTATATTTATTTATTTAATATTATGATTGTTACAAGTTACAAAAATATCTTAGCATCACAATCAATTTTTTATTTAAAAATATAATTATAATTAAAATTATTTAAATTGAATGAAATTTTAATTATCATAAAATGAATGAAAATTATACTCTTCAATGATTGACTGCATAAGTTTTGTTAATTTACGTAGAGAAAGCTAAAAAAAAATATTTCTAAAATTTAAGAAAATTTTGCATGATATTCTTTTATTATTTAATTCTAAAAAAAAAACTCTCTAAATATTTTAGACATATAACATTGTGCATTTTCTCACTAAACGTCTTTCACATTATTAACGAAAAATGAATATTACACTAATATCTATCATATTTTAAAAATTAAATTATGAAATTATAATTATAAATTAAATTTCAATTTTAATGAGTAGTAATAACACAAATATTAATATATTGTTTAATTAATTTTATTGATATAGTATTTATATGAATATACTGATATTTTTCTTATATAAAATTAATATAATATATTTATTGAAAATAGTAAATGTAATGATAATATATATAAATATACATTTTCTGTAAAATATTTTATTGAATTTATATATATTAAAAATTATTGATTAAATAAAAATTTAAGTTTATTTTTATTTGGTAATAGTTAAGGATTAACTTCGGTAACATTTCTCATTAATTTATTGTTAAATGATATGGTTATTTAAAGCAATTATATTTTTTCAGAATTTTTGTCTACATGTAGTATATTTGAGTGTTTATAAATCTAACTAAATAATTAAGTTTTATAAAAATGATTTTTTTATTGTTAAACATGATTTTTATTGCTTGTATGTATGCAATTTTTTATTTTTAAAATTAATGAGTAATATAAAAATTAATGATGTTAAAAGAAAATAAATAAAAAATTTGTATGAAATTAAAAAGAATAGATAAATGTAATAATAATTATGAACGTTACTTGATAAGATAGAATACAAATTTATAATATGATTTAAATTTAAAAATATGGACATAATTTTACATATATAAAGTAAAATTAATGATGAAATTATGTTGATATCTTTTTCTATAGTAATTATACATTAATATAACTTTCTTCACTCAATATTTATAATTTAAAATATAAATCATACATGATAATTATATATATATAATTTTAGTATTTATTTCCATTACTAAGTTAAGTTTCTAATTTTCTAATTAACAATTATATTTAAATTAAAATAAACATTACTTAATAAGATATAAAAAAAATTATAATATAATTTAAATTTAGAAACATATATATAATTAATAGTTTTATATAATAAATATATTCTAAATTTATTATATATTAACAATTTTAATATATTCCTGTACATTACACGAATTGTTATGCTAGTTATAAAAAAGAACCAGGTATTGTTTATTATTTATTATAAGAATATTGTTCTTCTATTTTAATGAAACAATGTAAAAGGTTAAACTAAATTATCAAGAAATATATAATAAGTTAAAGTAAAGAAAAAAAACTTACAATGAAATTCAAAAATATTTTTATTTTCTTTATTTTTACTTCTTTATTAAAAATAAAATAAAATAACGATTTGTACTTGAAAATGAAAATTTTTACGAAAAAATAAAATAAAATAAGTATTAACATAATGCTTTTATTTTTTGATTATTGTGTATTCGTTTATTATATTTATAAATTTTAATTTTCAATAAAAAATATTGAAAATATTTGGATTTCACTATTTCAATTTTTAATTTTAAAAATATTAAATTTTTTATATTAAAAGTAAAATAAAAATATTTTTATTAATCAAACATGTCCTTATTTATTTTTATATGATTTTAAAAAAATTAAATGAGACAAAATAT
>JAMLFT010007671.1:0-14559 GCA_026544285.1 Pachyrhizus erosus | reverse complement strand
TTTTAAGATTTTTTTTATTTTAATTATTTAAATTTGTTTTTAGTTTCTATTATTAAATAATAATATTAAATTATATCATAATAACGATTTTGATAATACAGTGACTTATTACGTTATCAAAGATTTTGGTAGAATAATCAGGTATCATTTTTTTTCCAATAAATTATGTTTTTATATTCTTATATGTTAAAATTAGTTATTGATATTAAATTGGTTAATGAAGGATATAAAAATGTAATTTGATAAAAAAAACATAACATATAATTATTCTATTAAACTCTTTTATGATATAATAAGTCATTCGGATTATCAAATTTGTTGTTATGACATTATTTAAAGAATAATAGAAACTAAAATAAAAATAATAATTACTTGATAGTAGGGACTAAAATAAAATAAAATAAAAATAAAAATTAAAGAATCAAAATAAATAAAAATATTCTTAAGGACCAAAATAAAAAAAGTCACTATTTTTTAGGGACCAAATTGATATATAAACCTAAAATTTTTACATTATATGATCATGTTAAAAAAAAAACATGAATAGATTTATTCTTGTTAGTATATAAAAACTTGGTATAAATATCAATTTAGTCTCTGAAAATTTGAGTCTATTTTATTTTGGTCCTTAAGATTTTTTTTTGTCTTTTATAGACTTTTTTAGCTTCTATTTGATAAGTTTTTTAGTCTTAGTTGTCCTTTAAAAGATAATATATCAACGATATTGACAACCTAGTAACTTGTCACGTTATTAAGGAGTTTGACAAAATAATTATGTATATTTTTTTTGTCAAACTGTATTTTAAATATCTCATAAACTAGTTTAGCATCAATAATTATTTTGAACATCTAAAGATTTAAAAATACAGTTTATTGAAAAGAATTATATGTGATCTGTCTTGCTAGACTCTTGGAGACATGATAACTCACTTAATTGTTATAATCGTTGTTATGAAATTATTTTCTATTATTACTTGACAATAAAGAATAAAACAAAAATATAACCTTTAAAGGAATAAAAAAATTCTTAAAGATCAAAATCAAAAGGACCATATTTTTCAAGGACTAAATTGATATTTAAGTCTAAAAAATTTAACATCACTAAATTTATTTCCTCCATTTGTTTAGCTTGTTACTTGTACCAAGTGAACGTTTTTTGAAAATTATAATTTACGATGATCGAGGTAATCAAAGATATTCAAATTCAAAATACTTTTATAGATGCCTAATTGAGAGGAGGAGAAATTGGATTTTATGTATAAATTTTGAAGGAACAAATGTGAAAATTAAGGGTATGAGTACTAAAAAAAAGCAACATTGTCATAACATTTTACAAGTAAGGAATGAAATAGACTACAACTTGTAAATATGCAAATTCCTTATAATAGTATGTTAGAAAATAATAAATGGACTATATAGAGAAGGATATTAAACATCAATTTGGAATTGTGAGAGTTTCAAAATTCTTGGATTAGATAATAACAATTTTACTTTTATAAAAGACTTTTAGGAGATAATAAAAAGTGATTTTGTTCAGTTTTGGGAGGAATTTTATTCCAATTGTAGTTGGTCAAAGGACTCAATAGTTCTTTTGTTGTGCCAACCTTAAAAAAATAATTTTTAAAAGATAGGAGAGTGTCATCTAATATCCTTGATTAGGTGCATGTATAAGTAATTTTAAAAATATTGATTAATAAGTAGCAAAAGGTTATATATGCAATTATCTCTTAAAATCAAATTGCATTCATGATGGCAAACAAATTCTTTATGGAGTCCTTATTGCAAACAATGTTTATGGACAATGTAAAATAGAAATAAAAACATTTGGTGTGCTTTAAGGTTGATTTTGAGAAAGTGCATGACTTAACGAGTTAGCAATATCTATTTTACATGATAGAACAAATGGATTTTGGAGCAAATTAAAGGAAATGGATTAGAGAATGTGTATCTACTACTAGAGCATTTATGTTAGTTAATGGAAATCCAATAAAAGAATTTAACATGGAAAGAGATCTTACACAAAGAAACTATTTGAGTTTTGTCTCATTTCCCTTTCCTTATTGTAGTAGAGGGCACATGTCATGTTCAAAGAGTTAGTAAATCTTGACCTCTGCAAAGGGCTTAAGATAATAGAGAAGGAACGTGTATTTCACATCTTTAATTTATAAATGGCACTTAAATAATTGATGTTAAAAGTTGGGAAAACATTTTGAATATTAAAGTTATCTAATAACTATTTGAATTAACATCTATATTAAAGGTTAAATTTCATAAGAGATTTAGTGGGTGTAAATGTTGACAATTTTTGAGTTGCTAATAAGGAAAAACCTAAGGAAAAAAAAAGGTTATCTGGAAACTTATGGTGAATGTAGTGAGAAGCAAATTGTTGTTAAGAAGCAACAAACATATCTCCTTAGGTGACAGGATGATGTTGCTAAAATCAATCTTGTTGTTTTTACATGATACTTCTTTTCCTTCTTTAACGTGCCAAAACGCATTATCTTTTTAAGAGTTTATTGTGGGGAGTGGGGATATGAAAACCAAAACAAAGGGTTGCATGAGAAAAAGTATGTATGGAGAAAGAGGAAGGTATGCTAAGGATAAAAAAATTTGAGGGTGTCTAATTTGGTATTAGTAGGAAATTGGTCGTACCTAATAAAGAGGGAATTTTGGTATCATTGACACTACTTTTACCAACTAAGGTATAAGAGTTTCAATGAAGACAATCCAATTAAGTCTACCTTTCATAAGACACTTAATTTTGATTGTGATTTGCTTATTAGAATAAAAATTCGAAAACCTAAAATAGAATTAGTCTTAAAAATCAAGGTTTTAAAAATAAATATAAGTTTTTAAAACTTAATGATTGAAGTTTTTAAAGATAAAATCTTGAAGTAATATTTTCTTAGAATTTTGGATTAATAAAGTTTTGACCGATTGGACATATAAAATTACAAAAAGCTTAAGGTTAAAAATTAGATAATTGATTATTCATTAAGATGATGAGTTTTTTTTTTTTTGCTTATAATCAATCAATTATGGAATTATATAATTGATTATTAGAAGTATTGTGTGGATTTGGATTAATTTGGAATTTAAATTTAAACATTATATCTTTTATAGTATTATCCAAATAAATATCTTAATCAAAATTTAAAAACTACAAAGAATTAGATCTAGAAATTAAGTTGATGTCCTTTTTTTTAATCAAGATATAGATTTTCAAAATTAAAAGACTTAGATTTATCAAATAATTTTTTTCCAAATAAAGATCATTATAAATAGGCAAGTTTGTAAGAAGCAAATATAAATGAAAAGAAATTGAAATAGGTTAATAATATTTTGTTGAGCTCTTCTAGTTGAAATTAAGTGTCAATAAAGCACTTCATTTTGGGATTTCCTCACTGTGAAACTAAGATAAATCCTTTTTCTTTTGTTATTGTGAGAAAGGATGGAATCTATATGGTGTTCTTAGGAAGGGATCCTAGGTGTTTTAGGGTGTGTGATCTTGATAGTTTACTTAGGTGTTTAATCCCTAGGATAGATTAGAGTGACTCAAGTGTGAAACATCCCTATGTTGAGTTTTCAAGGAAGTTTTCCTTTAGTGAAAAATGCTTATTGTTGTAATACTTTGATTTGATAATGAAAACTCTTAAGCATGACCTCAGGATTAGATGTAGGTCACTAAAGGTGGTTAAACAAGTATAAATTTCATAGTGTAATTTTCTCCATCCTTAAGCTTTTAATTTCAAATTTTTTATTGCATTTATGTAAAATAGAATTTCAAACACTTATTATCAATTGAATCGATTAATATATACTTCACAAGGTTGAAGTTTGTTTAGCAAAAATGTTTTTAACCAACTTAATTCATATGTCACTTGAATTTGACTAGCAATTTAGGTAATAAGTTTAAGATATTAAAATGTAAGTATGAAACAAAAGTGGAAGTTAGGGAAAAGGATGCTTTAAAAGGTGAGTAGATGATATCATTTTTTTAGAGAATAAGAACATTGTTTTCCAATATGGTTCTCAAACATATTTTCTATAAAGATGGGAAATGGGGGACACATCATTTTGAAATGAACCAGGGGTGGATGGTGACAAACTAAATGTAAAATATTAAAAGATCATATAATGGCAAAAGATAAAATGCAAGGGTGGCAAATCTAATTAAATGGTAATGGAAGTTGGACATGGAGTAGAGGATGGAGAATGGCCTTGGTTTAGTGGGAGAAAGTTATGTGAAGAAATTAAGTTTATTTAGAGATGCATAAAATTGGTAGCAAAATAATATGAGAAATGCGTATGGAAATGGGATCCAACTAATCTATACTAAGTTAAGTTTGCCTATAAGGTATGTAGAATCCATAAGTATGAATGTTCAAAAATAAGTTAGTAGCACCCCTTTTGTGGAATAACCTTTATATTATATTATTATAATTATTATAGGTGTCTTAGGTATTTATTAATTATAGTTACCCTTATATTTTTTCATCAAAGCCCTATCAACTATATATGGGGGAAGGAGAAAATAAAGGAAGAAAAAAAGAGAAAATAGGAAAAGAAGTAGAGATCTACCTAGCTTTTGAGCTCAAATCCATGCATTCTAGAAGGTGAGTGATTCCTCCTTTATCCTCCCTTACCTCTTTTCATTTTTTATATTTATGTTCAAAGATAGGTTTTTTATGGGTATTAAGATATTGCGGGTGATTAAGCAATTTTTAGAGTTGATTGTCATGATGAGGGTATATTAAGACCTTCCCTACAAAACACATTTAGTCATGTAATTAGAGTAATGACATTGCTAACTAGTTATACATTTTCTTTACTTATTATAAATCACAGATATCTCTATACTAATCATCCACAAACTCTTGGAAGTGTCTTCCTTTGTGTCTTTTTTGTCCTTAGTTTCTTTTAATAATGACAACTTCTTTTTCTTATTTCAAATCCAATGTTTTAATGTACATGTTAATGCAAACAAAAGAAAAAAAAAACAATGAATGAGGTTTCACAAGCCTCATTCATTTTCTCAATAGTTTTTTTAACAAAAAAATTAACACATACAAGTATCAAACAAAAAATATAGGGAAACTTAGGGTTTGCCCTAAATTTGTCATGACTCAACCACCAACTTCCACCAAATGTATAGAGTCATACATTTCTCTAAAGATTCACCTTAACCATCAAGAAACACTAAGTTATTGTGAGCTCGTTTATTCCCTCACAAGGTACAAACATCCATGTCATAATCATCATTCTAGAGGAAAAAGCCTCAAATTGAATCAACGATATACACTCCCTCAATCATGGTGATATTGAGTAGGTGTCAATGTTATCAAATTGGTTTAAATGATTTGTCTCGGCTTATAGGAGATAATATGACCATTGGAACATTTACAACTTAGTACCTTCACCCTTATGACATCAAGTGACCTCTACCTTTCATCTTGTAGTGTACCAAATTGTAACTTTTCAAACACAAGCATTTATGCATCACATTATGGTCCTAAGTTAACAAGGGATATACATGACTCATTCTTTATGTTTCATTACATACTCTCTAAAAAGTCCAACAAAGTTTCAAGATTACTAACTTTGTGCTTACAAGGGTACATCTTACCTCTATCTCAAATTTTTATTCACAGTAATCATTATAAGATATACAATACTAATAATAATAAATATTAGACTTAAATAACATTTTGATCCCTATAAAATAAGGTAGTTTTTTATTTATTTTGTAACACCCTAAAATTTTCAACTTAATTATATGTGTGTATATTTATATAAAATATATAAGTATATAAGTATATATATGTGTGTTTATTTATTAAATTCTCTATCAATAGCCTTGGTGATTAACTGCTTGTAATTAAATTTTGTGTAGTTAAAATTCTTTATAAGATTTGTCTATAGTAGAATTTTATTTGACCATTGCAGTTTTAGTGTATATGTGTTTGAATTTTAAATTCAAGTATTGTTTATGTTTTGAATTGTTAGAAAAGTTCATCTATAAAACATTCATCAGAAAAACCTTACCTACCAAACAAGGTTCTAGAAATGAAATTTCATATTGAGAAAATCAATTAGGAATTTTTCATATTTTAATTTAGCCAACATTATAACATGAATGTTATTTCAATCGTACGAAAAGGATGAGAATTGGTCTATAAAATTGGTCCTTTTTTTATAAAAAAGTTGAACTATTTAACTTAAGACTAAATTAATTAAGCAAATAATAAATTAAATACTTTATTTTATAGAATTCTAATTATTTTAATCTACATTCTAAGAATTTAAAATACTATTTTAAAAAGGGAGAGAAGAAAACAAAATTTTTACATGGATGGACGAGAAAAAAGTTATTTATCGACCAAAAAATGGTTTCTTTATTTTTCAATAAATCTTTTTAAAAACTAGTGGGTCTCACTAGGTGATAAGTGGGTTGGTTTCCCTATAAAGCAATGAAAATCCATGATCACCAGCTCTTAGGGAAGCCCCCATCACTCATCTCACATGTCCACTTACATATTTCACCCTTACTTCCATTACTCACACTCACTTACTCATAACACTCCATCAGTCACACACACTCCACACTTGACCCAAGATCATAAACTTCTTCCCTTACCCTTTGAAAAATCATGAGCTTAGTGAGAGAAGAGGATATTTCAATTGCATTTTCATCCCTTCCAAGCACCAACGCTCCTCCCCTTCATCCGTTCTCCTCCCAAGTCATTCCTTCAACCCTCCAAAGGTAAGGATGAGTCTTTCTATGTATTTGAACTTGTTGGCTGACCATGGTAGGTTTTTCCAAGGAGTAGTTTTGGGTTTCATCCATTGCATGTGCCTCATTTCATGTCTTATTCACTTGTATGTCCATTTTCTTCCATAAAGGTGATCCCTTGAGTACTTTGGCAAACAACATTGGTTTTGTTCATATTTCGAGTTTGCATGTCTTCATTCTACTTGTTATTTTTTATGTTTAGCACCATGAGGTTGATCCTAACACAAAGGAGACTGTGCAATTTTTTTTAGAACTTATAAAGTTCATTTCCTATTTTAATTTTCAACTAAAAGGAAGAAGGCAGTGGCTAGACATACATCACTTACCCCGAGCATGTACTATGGTTTTTAATATAACTTAATATCCAATGGTTGGATTGACTCAAAACTTATTTTAAATGAAACTAGAAAAATTTCCATGAACTTTTCTTTTAAGGTCATTAGGAGATAAGTTGGGGACTAGGGTTAGATTGATCATGCAAAATGATCCTACTGATTTTGATTTGTGGTCTAACAATGCTTGATTTCCCTTGAAATTGTATTTATTGGCTAATCTACACTGAAATATTTTTATATATTTGAAAACTAGACAGTCTAAGATTCCTAATCATATATCACAAGTTTATTTATGTTGTCCAATGATTTTAGGTTGAAGCAGTGCACTAGTTATTTGTCTTATGGCTTAGGAGGAACATCCTCAAAGATAAAATTATTGGGAATCTTAGAAAATTAGTTAGGAGTCTAATTTTATCTTATTGAAAAGATATGTGTGTTAAATTTAAGGTGTATAAAGAACAACTAAAATCCATTTTGGGAAGACTGCGAAAAGTCCAAATCACTTAACCATGATCAATGTAAACAAAAATTGAGTATGTGAACTTTAGTGATTTTTAATAATTTTTATAGATTTTTGTTTGACTAATATGATAATGTTATGAAAATTAGACTCAAAGAAATTTAAGTCTATATAAAAATATTGTATTTTAAAAATGGTTTTGCTATTTTAATTTTGGGATAACTTTTGGCCCTATTTGTTGGAACAGTACTTAAGGTTAACCTACATGGAGGTTTTTAAGGATTCTCTTATTTTCAAATGAAAATTTTTGTTGGAAAAAGAACTTTATTAAAATAATTTCTATGTATGATACAAAATTAATTAGAGGGAAAGCTTTACAACTTTAAATATAAACACATTGACGACACACTAAAGAACCAACAAAAAATAGTTATAGGAATGTCCCTAAAAGAACAAATCTTTAACCAATTTCGCTTTTGGAGACGTTTGACCTACTATCCTTGTTTAATTTCTATGAATTTTTATATTTTTTACTCATCAATTGTGACACTATTTTAAAAAATAGACTCAAAAATCTTCAATTGTATATAAAAGTTATATGCTTTAAAAATTGTTTATCATCTGGATTTTGAATCAACATTTGGTCTTATTTGCTGGAACCAAAGTGAGGACCAACACATTCAAATTTTTGAAAACTTAGCTACTTTTCAAATTAAATTGTTGGCATAATTCATTGCATAAATCTTGATGTGTTGTTTTGTGGCCTTGGACTTTGAGACCCAAGAAGTGCAAATCTCGAACAATTATTTGTGTGTGAATTTTATCTATGGAAATTAATGATCTTGTGACATTTTGGTATGATTAACTAGATATGAAATATTGTGTGTTTTGACAAATGTTTTAATATACATCGTTTCTCTTGGTGTGGTTACAAAGACTTGCAAAAAAGGGACTATGATAACTAAAACTTAGTTTTAGTGCTTTTCATTTTTAGGAATATATTATGTACAATATAACTAACCTTTTTTGTTTATTGTCAAACTTAGATTAAACTAAGACCTTTGCACGACAATCTAAAATTGTATAATTAGATAACTTCCATAAAACTTGAGAAGGTGAGGTTTATGTGAAATTGAGAGGCAAGGTACACATAAAACTTAGTAAAATCAATTGTAAATCATAATTTAGAAAATGACTCAAGGACTAGATACTAACATGATTAGTATTGCGAGTTATAACGTTAGACAACCACTTGAATGTGGCTGATAGGTTGTGTGTGACTTTCTTAAGATGACCCATGCAATTGGAGGAACATGTTGGCTGGTTGAGTCTGAGGAGGAGGAGGACCTTCAGAAGGACTCAAAGGATGACCCTAACAAGATCTCTTTCTAGGGATTTTGTCAATAAGATTCTTTTGACTATTTGACCTGTCAACCCATGACTAGCACATTGGACGCACACAGGATTGAAGGCTAGATATGACAACTTTAAGTCTAGGTTTTCTTTTTTATGTATTTATGGTAGACCTAGGATTCAAACCTTTTGTATACATTCAGTCTTCTAGTATATTTTTTGCCACTTAAATTTTGGCTTACTACCAAGGTAGGTTATATCACAATCCATGAATGCTTATGTAGTTATTTTCTTTTGCTCATTTCAAACTCTTTCATATAGTTATATATATGCATTTCATTTTTTTTTTTACATTTCATATTTTTTAAGTGCATATGTATTCATGTGATTACATTACTTACTCATTACTTCTGTTAGCAAGACCAGCTCTAAAGCATCATACTCATCTTTTATGCTTCACACTAATAAATAAAAAGTTTTAATTTTTTTTTTTGCAAAAATCCACTCGTGCTTACTTGAGTTTTAAATGTTTCACACAGTTAAACGAAATAAAAATGTTTTAGAATCAAACTAAAAGGGCATTCAATATGTGTTTTGCATATCATAACTTAAGACATTACAATTTAAACATGCAACATTTAAAACGCTAACGAGGGTGAATAGTGATTATTGGTGCAAAAGAGATGAAGCACGAACAATGAGTCATTTTTGGTAGACTTCCAACAAGAGGGATACATGAATGAATTTAATACATACCTGAATGAGAGAAATTAAAAAATTGTGCGAGTATGAGACTATATAATTAAAGATGACTTAAAAGAATTAATTAGTATTACTTATACTAACATGATGCATCTACTTTTTGATAGTCCATCACTTAAGAATTTAACAGTTAAGTGTGCTTGGCTTGGAGCAATTATGGGATGTGTGACGTTTTGAAAAGTTTCCCAGCAAGTGTGTGAGTGAAGACAAAATCATGCTGAAAAGTCTTGTGTTAGTTTGTGAATTCAGTTATCCATCCTAAAAGTGATCAAGCATTACACTTTTCGTCTCTACTTTCAAGTAACCATGTTAACTGATAACATAATAATGACATTGAGAGTCTATTGACTTATTATGTCATTAAGGAGTTTAACAAGGTAATGAAGTGTAATTTGTTTTTATTAAAAAAATGTGTTTTTAAATCCCTTATCAACTAGTCTAACTATTTTAAAAGAATAAGAATTAGAAAACATATTTTTTTATTTTAAAATATACATGATCATATTATTAGATTTCTCGATGATATCACAAGTCAATGTACCATAAATGTCAATGTTATGTCATCAACTAACATTATTACTTAAAAATAGAGGTTAAAACAAAATGTTTAAAATTTTTCTAAAACAAAAAAACAAAAATAAAAAATATCTTATTTTATAGAACTAAAAATTTATTTAAACATAAAATTATCAAAACATTTCAATACTTAAAGAAATTTTTATATGCGTAATTAATAAAAATTATATATCCAATTATGTTTTTATGCATAGTATCTCAAGTTACTTTGTTTGATTTCTTCTTCTCTTTTTTTAATTTTTCAATTTACATTTTCATAAAATAATTATAGTTAATGCAAAATATCATTTTTATAAATTAAGTTATCTACTAATATTAAAAATAATTATATTTTGATATAGAAGATCAGACTATGTTGCACTAAAGTACATACTCGAAATTTTATTTATTATTCTTATAAACTCTTTATACTTGTAAGTAGAAATCACTTTTTGTCTATATATAAATTTACAAAATATTTTCTATTTACCGACATAATTATTTCTAGTATAAATTTGTAGTATTTTCCTATATACTCTAAGAATTTCCGAAATTAATACATATATAAGGAATTTTATTTTTTTCTCTTTCAAATTCCACTAGAAATTTTAACTACCATAAATTATTTTCTACAAACATAATTAATGTTTGCAAAAATAACATTTTTTATAAATTAATCTATACAAGGTCGAAAGCCCACGACCTAAAAAGGAACTAGTTTAAATTTTTATTCTTTGATATTTTATCCAAAATCTTAATTAATTACATTAATAATTAATAATTAATCATTGTAGTAAAAAAATCAACTGAACCCAATAAAAACATTACAGTCTAGAGGCTACTAATAAGTCCTCATCTCAAACCTAAATCTATATATAGTAAAAATAAATAAATTTTTAATTCTTAGTTATCAAAGAAATAATCTTGCCATAAAAATTTATTTCCCTAGTCCAATTAATCATTTAAGGGCCAGGTATTACCAACACCAATATTCAAATTTCTTTATGCAAGTTAATTTGTCATCAAGTTAATTAAAATTACTTGGTCATTAATAAGTCTTGTTGTAGTCAAATCTTCTCTTCCGAACCTAAAACAAATTTGGACCAAGGGCCCTATGTAAATATCCCAACCATCATAAAATTTATACTATTAACAAATAGAATCAATTAACATAAAATTAATTATAAGTAACTTGAAATTAAAATCAAACTTAAATCATAAATATAATAGATTATACTAACTTTTGTGAAAGTACATAAATTCTTTATACTTTTTTAATATGTACAATAACATTTTTTATAAAAAAATATAATATAATATTTTTAAAATAATTAAGAAGGATTAGTGTAATATATATAATGGTGCCAATATATATTTTTTTAAATAATTAATGAGATTAATGTAAAAGTAAAACAAAATAAAAAAACTTGAGTAATTTTACAAAACTTCGAGGACAATTAGTATAATTCATTCTAATAAATAACTACATAAATTTGGCATAATAAAATTTAAATTTAACATAATATGATAATAAAATAACTAACAAGAATTAAAATTGAAAAAAAAGTAAATAAATAAATAAAATATAAATTAACACAAAATAAAAGGATTAGGAGACAATTCATAAATAAAATTAAATGACATAAATTAAAAAAGACAGAGTATTAAACAATACGACAAGATAAAAAAAATAACAAAGCATTATCTAAATAAAAAGTAAGTATATAAAACAAGCATAAATTAACATAAAGTAAAAAGGATTAGAAGGATAATCCATGAACAAAATCAAGGTTAATCCTACTTGTCCCTTTGCCTCAATTAGTAGCTTAGTTGATGAAGATTTGTGGTAGGGAATTGAGGTTTAAGTGCTAAAATAAAATTATATTAGCCTGATAGATTTTTTTATGGTGAAGTGAGTAAGAAATTTTTTTTGCAAGAGTTTGGCTATGGTGAAGGGAGTGTCTCAGTTAGCTCGAGCAGAGAAAGAAGAAGCAGAAGGTGCAATAGTAGAGTTGGTGGGAGGGAGTGCTTAAAGGAGAAAAAACTAATTTAGATTTAAATTTTATACTTTAAATTATTTAAATAATACTTATATGCTTCTTTCCCTCACGTGCTTTTAAAATTGATGTGGACTATTAGCAACTGAACAATTTTTTTTTTTTTTTATAATTATTAGGTGGTAAAAATAATTGTTTAATAGTTTATTAAGGAAAAATGGATTGGTTTTTGGAGTCAATTTGGGTCAAACTAAATACACCACATCTTAGACCATATTTTTGCGAGTCTCCAAAAACATTTTCGGAATCTTCTCATTTACATATTAATTATAGTAATTATTTTATTAAAAATGCTAATTAATTAACTGATAAACCATATTTTTGCTAAATAAATTCAAGTTTCAAGAATTTTTTTTACATTTTTGCTCTCAAATATTTTTTTCTAACTAAAGGAGACTAATTAAATTTTTTGAAAATATTTTTTTGCCTTAAAACTCTTTTATTGGCCCTTTATAGTGTCCTAAGGGCATTTTAGTCTTTTTCAAAAACTTGTTTTCATAAATTCATAAAAATATTAAAATTATTATTAATTATTAAAAATAGTTTTTAAATTTCTCTAGGTATTTTTACGATTTTATTCTATTTTACGACTTTCTAAAGACGAATCAATCATTTTACAATTTCCTAAGCCTTAATTCGAATAAAATATTAGAAATTTATACTAAGTAACAGTCAATAATATGAACATAATTGTGGAGATAAAAAATTTGAGATCCCACTTGGTTCTACAAGATAAAATACATAATAAATAGAAAAATAACTCAAATAACCGAAATTAAGAATATTACATTAAACACACCCATAATTACGTTGTGTGCAATACTGTGTAATGTTAGGCATGAACTTAGTAATGTCAAGCATGCACTTCTTAGAGAGATGGTCTAAAGGCATTGTGAGAGTTTTGATCCACCTTCAAGTAAAGTTTATGTGTTTATATATTTGTTCTCTATGCTTGTTCACTATTTGATTGATATTGTTCGGTGACTTGGTATGATTGTATCTTTGGTGTTTGTAGACTTGTATTGATGCAACTCTATTATTGTTCTTGTTTTTGTGGTGATGTGTGTGAAATGATGGACCCTATGTAAGGGATGATCTAAGACACTAACAAAATTTAATGAGGATATCTCCTTAGTAAAAAAAAAAAGAAGGGACATTCCCTAAAGTTTTGTGAAAAGGTTATATTTTCAAGGAGAGAAACAAAAGATATGTTTAACAAAGTGATGTCCTCTTAGTAATTATAGGGTAGTCTCTTCCTCGATTTCTACAGCATGGAATAAGCATTAATGAAATAGTAATTGTGTACATCTCAGAAAGAGGATCTTTATTAATTATTAAGGTATTAAAGTTTATCAGAAATGTTTTTATGCAACTCAAGATGAGTTGAAAGGAAAAGGGCTAAGAGGTCTTTTGTGTCAAAGTAAGAGACTATCACGTTTCGACTAGGGATGGAGATAACATTATTTGATAAGAAAAAGGGAACTCCTTTGATAAACAAAAGGAAGTTCAATCATTTGGATCATAGGGGCATAAAAATATGAGATTATAACAGTAAGGACATTTCTTGACCATACGAGCTTAGTCGATTGAGGAAAAATAGTTAAATGAAAAAATAACAATAAAACTCACTACAACTAAAAAAATGAAATCATAAAATAAATTATATTACCATTTATGTTAAGTATGCATCAATTTTTCCTATTTAGGATAGATGATAAAAACATATTCCTAATTATTAGGCAAGAAAAGTCAAGTAGAATTTATTTGTTAAGTAATAATGTATGTTTGGGATGTTTGATGCTAACTTATGGGTATGCAAGAGGCTATACCCAACAAAGGTTTATATAAATCCTAAATGAGCATGTAATGATGAGGTTAAACAAGAAGAAAAATAAATCTTTGCATGGTCTTATGTAGATTGTAATAGGCCATGAATAAAAAAGATTGTGTTGATGTGTGTGGGGGTAATGAAATAAAGAGAGGTTGAGAGAGTGAGGTATATGTGATTGTTGCTATAAATAATAAAAATGATAGAATATTAGTGTATGAGACATGTAACATCCTATTTTCTATTGCATAAATAAAATTGAGTTGTTAGAAATAGAAAACTATTTATTATTTAGTAAATTGTTAAATGCTAAAAAAATAATTTAAATTAAATATATAATTAACTTAGAAATAATAACTTAACAAGGAAATAAAAATAAAAGAAACATTTGAAAAGATATAAAATTAAGAATTTAA
>JAMLFT010007670.1:0-14559 GCA_026544285.1 Pachyrhizus erosus | reverse complement strand
ATTTTAGTTTAACTTATCATTACAATGGTTTATAACTATCATTATATTTTTTATTTTTACATTTTATAAATATTTTTATAAATAATGATGGTTCAAAATTATTTTTTTGGCAAATCTGAAATGTCAATATTTGCAATAATTTTATTTATATTTAAATTTGTCATTTTTGAATAATGGCTTTAAAAATAATTTTATAATTAAAATTATTAACAACTTTAGCTTACTTCACTTGCTATAACATGCGGGCATCGTCAAATTTTTTCAACAATAATATATATTTCTCACTTCACTCATCAATCATTACTTACAAATTTACTTAAAATACACACTTTTTATGTAATACATTCTAATATTCTTTGTGTGATTCTCACCTCACAAATTTAAAATATATATAACTCATGTGTGATCCTCAAATCATGTGGTTATACAAATAAGTGATTTGTCACTTTACATAATGAATCATAATAGAAAAAAATCAAACCAAAAACACAATTATACATGCACATTAGCAAATTAATAAATGTTCATTAAATTATCAAAAAGCTACACCTAATCCTAAAAAATAATTAGTTACTTATACACGAATATACATAAAATCCTAAAAGAAGTCAATGAACATACAAATTAGTAAGAATGAAGAAATGATTTTTCTATTATCTTTGATCTTAAGTTGTTATGATCTTTAAACTTTGAAATCCTAAAAAATAGATTAAAAATTATACTTAAACTATTGAAAAAAAAAAAGAATTTTCAATCAATTACATAAAAAATATAAGTATCAGGTTTCATTCATGGTTATTAATAATATTATAAATGATTTACACTAAATTTTTTTATTTTTCTTAATGTCATAATCATGACCAAGATCACAGGCAAGTCATCATTACCTCACATATGTGACTTCAAAATATTTATTTATTTATTTATTTACAATTTTTCTTAATTTTGAATGATGTAATCCTTTCCAATTTTCAATATGTCTATCATTGTAAAAACATTCAAATATAAAGAAAAAAGCATAGCTAAAATTATAACAAGTATTGAATAAGAAAATCAACAAAACAATGATAGAATCAAGCTTTAAGTAATAGAAAATGTGTACAACTTATTCGAAGCATTATGTAAATGTGATATGAAATGTTCTCAAGTGGAGTGATTGATGACAAAAACTTATTAGGAATAATAATGTTGAATCAATAAACCTATAATAAATGTGCTAAAACAATTTATCGAAACTTAAAATAAAAGTAGAATTCGAGTTCGAAATGATAAAAACTTTTAACTTAACACTTGTAACTAAGTCCTTAAAAAAATTTATGAAAGAAAATTTTTGTAAAACGCTTTCATTTAATATAATCATTATAGAAAGAAAATGATCTAGTAATTATATTTTTATAATTTTTTTAAAAATATAAATAAATTTATATTTGTTTTTAATTATAAAATTTTTAAAAATATTTTGATCTCAATCAAATTTTAGATTCTTTTTATTTTTTTTAATTATTTTAAAAAAGTTAAAAGACACATAATTTATTTATAAGATAATTGTTTTTTTTTCTCAAGAAAAACATGGATAAAACTGAACCAAAGGAAACTGGGGTAGCTTTCAAAAAAGGAGACTGGTAGAGTAGCTTCCAACTGAATTGAAGTGACTAAAGAATAAGTAAATATCAAACCTCTGATCAGAATTTCACAACAATCAAATTTGAATTTCCTCCAATCCAATCCTCATTTTCGTCATTCTAAGGTTAAGAGAAAGGTGCTGTGTTGGCCGATGCAAGCAATGCTCGATGTCGAGGTTCCCAATCCTCATTCCAAGTTCGCTTTTGATAAATGATATTAGTATTAAACAGATCAAATCAATATTTTTATTTTAAATTTAAGAGATTTCACTTTTCTGCTTCTTCAAAACCCTAAACTTCATCTTCACTCAGAGAAGAATAAAAAGAAGAAGAAGATGAGGGAGGAAGAAGTGGTGCAAAGCATAACGTCGATACTTGAGATGATGAAGAAGAATAATAATAATGGAGTAATGGAATCAGAGAAATTAGAATCATTCATCCCTCACCTCACCCTCCCTCCCATTCTCTCCATCCTCTCACTGAAGCCACTCCACTCAGACCCCACCACGCTCCTCTCCTTCTTCCGCTGGCTCCAAACCCACGCTCCATCTTCCCTCCTCTCCTCCCCTGACCTCCTTCTCTCCCTCCTCCCTCCTCTCATCTCCTGCCGCAAGTTCTCCGACGCCAAGTCCCTTCTCCACTCCTTCATCTCCTCCGATCGCCGCCACAGCCTCCACTCCCTCCTCCTCCGCCCCAATCCCTCCCTCTCCAAACCCCTCCTCGACATCTCCCTCGCTGCCTACGTCCACGCAAACCAACCCCACCTCGCCTTCCAACTCTTCCAAAAAATGAAACGACTTCGTTTCGCACCCAACCTCCTGACCTCTAACACCCTCCTTAACTCCCTCGTCCGCTCCCCTTCCTCCCACTCCACTTTCCTCGCCTCCAAGGTCTTCCATGACTCCCTCGCTCTCGGCGTTAAGCCCAACACCAACACCTTCAACATCTTGATCTACGGCCATTGCAACCAAAACAAGTTCAACGACGCCCTCAATTTAATCAACCAAATGCCTGAATTCGGGTGTTTTCCCGATAACATAACATACAATACTATTTTGGATGCCTTGTGCAAGAAGGGTCAGTTGACTAAGGTGCGCGATGTGCTCCAAGAAATGAAGAATGCCGGCTTGGTTCCTAATAGAAATACTTATAATATCTTGGTTCATGGGTATTGCAGGTTGAAGTGGTTGAAGGAGGCTGCTGAGGTTATTGACTTGATGACCAAAGATGGTACGTTGCCCGATGTTTGGACTTATAATACCATGGTCAGAGGGCTGTGTGATGAGGGCAAGATTCATGAGGCAATTAGGGTTAGAGATGAGATGGTGAGTTTGAAACTCATGCCTGATGTTGTTACTTATAATACTTTGATTGATGGGTGTTTTAAGTGGTGCGGCAGGGGGGAGGGGTTTAGGTTAGTTGAGGAGATGAAGTTGAGGGGTGTTGAGTCGAATGTGGTGACTCACAATATAATGGTTAAGTGGTTCTGTAAGGAAGGGAAGATTGATGAAGCGAGCGATGCTGTGGCAAGGATGGTGGAGAGTGGGGTTTCTCCTGATCGTTTTACTTATAATACCATGATTAATGGTTACTGTAAAGCTGGGAAGCTTGGAGAGGCGTATAAGATGATGAATGAGATGGCAAGGAAGGGGTTGAAACCAGATATTTTTACTCTTAATACCATGTTACAGACTTTGTGCACGGAGAAGAAGCTTGAAGAGGCATATGAGTTAACTGTGAAGGCTGGGAAGCGGGGTTATATTCTTGATGAGGTGACCTATGGAACTCTGATCATGGGATACTTTAAGGGTGATCAAGTAGACAAAGCTTTGAAGCTTTGGGAGGAGATGAAGGAGAGAGGCATTGCACCTAGTGTTGTCACTTATAACACTCTAATCAGAGGGTTATGCCTGTCTGGTAAAACTGATCAAGCAATGGATAAATTGAATGAGCTTTTGGAGAAGGGTTTGGTCCCTGATGAGGCTACATGTAACATAATTATTCATGGTTACTGCTGGGAGGGAATGGTAGATAAAGCATTTCAGTTCCATAACAAAATGATAGGAAACTCATTCAAACCAGATATCTTTACACGTAACATTCTCCTTCGAGGACTTTGCAGAGAGGGCATGCTGGAGAAAGCTGTTAGACTCTTCAACTCATGGATCTCTAAAGACAATTCTGTCGATGTAGTTACATATAACACATTGATTTCATACCTTTGCAAGGAAGGGAGACTGGAGGAAGCGTTTGATCTTATGACTGAAATGGAGGTGAAAAAATTGGAGCCTGACCGGTATACTTACAATGCAATTGTTAATGCACTTAATCATGCTGGTAGGACTGAGGAAGCAGAGAAATTGATGTCAAAACTTGTAGAGACAGGGCAAGCTGTGAAAATTCATGACACTTCCCAAGAGCATGATGCTTCAGGTGATATTACGTACTCACAGCAAATAAGCAATTTGTGTACCCAGGGGAAGTACAAGGAGGCAATGAAACTATTTCAAGAGTCAGAACAGAATGGAGTTAGTTTAAATAAATTTACATATATCAAGCTAATGGATGGGTTTTTGAAGAGGCGAAAAAGCATATCAAAGGTTGCCCAACCAAATTGAAACAATAAATTATCTAGGTAATTATCTTGGCATTTGGATTTGGGATGCCCATAATGCTGAAGCATGTTGTAGAGGTGCTGTTATGATGGCATTAAATGATTTCATGTAAGTTTCCATCTTCCAATTTGACTAATTAGCGAACGTGCTATATGTCTTCTTTGCTACCTGTTCATGCATTTCTGATTTTTTGTCCAGAAGACCTGTAGTAGGATCTTATCTGAACCAGGGTTTAAATAGCGCATTATAGTCTATAATAGTGTAGCGGAGTGGAGCAACCCTGGGCACTACAGGGGCTGCTGTAGCAGAACAATAGTGGTGTGACTGCCTAATGACGGGCTGAATAGCGGCTGTAGCGGACACTATAACAGCTGTATGTGTTGATTCCAAAAAAAAGCCAGCTAAACAGAGAGGTTAAGGCTTTTTGGGGTGAAAATTTTTGGAATTTTAATTTCCAAAAATGAAATCTACTGTTATATTAGTAGGGGAAATGATAGACTTGAATTTAGAAGATAATGATTGATAATGTCTATCGAGGAAACTTGTATTTGACTTTTGTTAGTATTTACCTGTATGTTTTATTTAAGACACCTATAACCTTTTATTGTTAATTATGAATATCATGAATTTTGAGTAATTTTTATTATTTTTGAGAATTTTTATGTATATATTATACATTATTATATAAACTATAGACTATATAAAAAATTTCAGAATACCGCTGTCCTTGATCCTGCTATAGTGGTTTTTGGGCCGGCTGCTACACACTGCTATCCAAGATTCAAAACATTGATTTGAACATAATAAGGGGTGAGAATTGGAAGGCAGAGGGAGTTAAATTGTGGGCCCAGGGTGTAAATATGAGAGGGCAATCAGAGTTGTCTCATATGAGTGTGTGTGAGAGAAGGCTTCCAATTTGTTCTGCTAATGCATGCTTTTGTTTTATTCTGTTGATTCCCGGAATTAGCTAATCAGTACAAGGAATTTCTTGCATGAGTTAAGAGTGTAGAATTATCTATGACATTAACGGAGATTCTAATTGTCGTAGCATGTTTTACATCAAGGTCCTCCCTTCGACTTTGTTCTTCATGTGGATTTCGTTCCTGGTTTTATTTGTCCTAGAACCTATAAGACTTCAGTGCTCACGCCAAACTATAATACACTGCAGAAACTTAGATAACTTACTGATAAAATATTGTTGGATTATGTTTTTATGTAATTTCAGACATGTGTAAATATCCTTCAACTCTATTTTGGCATCAATCTAGTGTTTATAGTGGTGACATTCCATTTCTTTCTTTAGGCTGCAGTGATGAGGACTTTTTGGTTTTGATTCTTAATCTGTTAGCAGAACTGGTGCATACAATTAATAAACTTTTATTATATTTATAAACTAATGCACGACATATGAGAATGAAATTGAAGTTTCTAACATCCCAAATCCTAGGCATATTATTATTTTTTTCATCAAGTCGGTCAATGTTGTTGGTTGATCCATGTAGTCAACCCAACCTAATGGGATAAGTTTTGGTTGTTGCTGTTATTGTGGGAGTTATTGAAAACTGAGTGCTAATTATGTTTACATGGGAATAGAATACTCAACAGGGCATTGCTGTTGTGGTTTGTGCATCTGATTTTGTGTAGTATTTTGGATATGAATTAGGTTTATCAGTTTCACTGTACTGCCCATATATCTCTTGCTTTCCTGTCAAATGTGTGACCAGAAGTGTTAATAAGAAATTAGGTGTGTTTAGGTAAACAATTTAATGAGCTTATATCATAAGTGTAACTGTGAAGGTTACTGACAAGCTAAAAACGAGCTTATTAGAAGGTCATAGGCCCTGTTTGGATGAAGCTCTTCATTTGTACTTATATAAGAGAAGAAAATAAGAAGATAAAATGAATTGAGTTTCTTCCATAAGCTGAAACCCACTTATGCACTTAAGTTTTTTGGAAAGTTAAACGAGAGAGCTTCTATAAGATGTTATCGAAAACCGATTCCTAATTGTAATGTTCACATGTGAATAAAATGCTGAACAGGGCATTGCTGTTTTAGTTTGTGCATCTGATTTCGTGCAGCACTTTGGGTATTATTTTAGTTTCAGTTTCACTGCACTACTCATATACTGTCTCCTGCTTTCCAGTCAAATGTGACAAGAAGTTAATAAGACATAGGGTGCAATGGTGCATTTAGGTAAACAACTTAATTAGTACTTATTCAATAAGCATATTACACAAGAGCTGATATCATAAGTTGAACTGTGATGCTTACTGACATAAGCTAAAAAATAGCTTATAAGATCATAGCCTACTTTTATAAGCCCAAAGTAATTACATGTAAGTTCTTCCAAACGCTCCTGTACTCAGATCCTATTTATGTAATTATGTGGAATTTATGTAATTATGTGAAATGATTTCCCATTTGACTCGCTCAGTTTTTTATGCTTTCACTTTAGTACTTCATTTCTAACCCACAAGGTGCACGTGAAACACTTTTTTTGTGTCTGATTGCAGTTATTTGAAATGGTTCAACATACGGTTTTCTTTGACCTACTGCTTGGTATATCAAGCAATTTTTTATTTTTCCTTCTTTGGTCATTGAAAATTCTGTTGGGTTATAAGTTATAATTTATATCATGGTATTTAGTCAATAATTTTACCCATATTAAATTCGCATGCTTTATAAGTTATAACTCATATTAAGGTATTAAATTTTACCCTTCCACTGAGTTATGTCATTCTGCCTGATTGTGTTTGCCCAATGTTTCTAAATTTAATTTCTTCAGTGACTAAAATGGTCTTGTCTTTTGTCTTTTATTGTAGCCTAGACTTCTTTCTTTGAAACACACGGACTTATCGACACACTTCTCAATCATAATTCCACCTCTAACATACTGTCATTAGGTGAAATATTACTGTATAATCAATCATTATTTGGTTTTTTACATGATTAAAATTAATTATTTAAGGTTTTCTAAGTTTGTACAGAATGCCCTTTTTATCTTCAGTGTGTGCCTGTCTATCTCTATGCGTCTTTCCCCTTCTAGGATTTGATCTTATGTTTTGTTGAATTGTTAAGGTATGTCTGGGTCGTCATCTATGGTCATCTACATAAATGGGGTTTTGGAAGAAATATTAAGAGAATTTTTCAGCTTTTTTCACTGTTTAGCTGACATACTTTATGTGGTATATGCCAGCCTTGTTCATGCCTTTTTGGGAATTTTAGATGGGATGTTGCAGTTTAAGTTTAAAGGAAGTTATTAATGTCTGACAGATATGATTATGCTTTTATATTCTACGGCAGCAGGGAGTTGCTTTAATAGAACGGTTCTCTAGCTGCATTGGATGATCAGTACACTCTTAATATGTTGGTCTCAATTTACAATATTATTGATATCAAAAGATATAATTGTAAACAACCATTTTGGTAAATTCAAAGATGGTCGTTTAGCTATGAAAGTATACATCATAATGTACTTACAATATTCATTGTTCCAGCATTTTATTATGCATACTAGAAGGTCACTGTATTTGTTTGTTATGATTATAAATATGATGATTCCTTTGATTTCTCACCCTGATTGCTATGTTAACAAATAAATGTCCAAGTAAATTTATAAGCATGATTGGTAAATATTTGCAGCAACTATAGACGAGGCTTAGAGGATTCTTGATTTGATATTTTCTGCTGTTGATGTTTTGAACATTTTGGTTAAACATTATTTTTATATTGAAATATATCCTATTGATAAGTTAGCATGCTCGTTTTGACATAAAAATTTCACAGGTTTTTCCTGCAAAGTGAGGTGAAAGATGCTTAAGTGAGTTTGCTCAGGGGATAACTTGATTGATAATTGATAAAAGGGCAGCTCATGTAACCATCCTTATTGACATATCATCCAATCACTCGAAGACTACTTCTGTCGCTGATTCGTGATCCGATTATCTAGGTGATAATGATGTAACAACATGAAATCGGTCTTTACTATTGCAAGAGGATTCCGAGAGGGAAAGGGAACCCTGGAGTAGTGTAAATTATACTATTATTGTAATGATAGTCTTGGTTGCAAGTTGCAACAAATGACCAATGGGGTCAATAAAAGCATACTCAGTATTTTTTATTTTTTTATTTTTCCTTTTTCATCATTTGCTCATGTTCATCTTCCATTTAAATGTAAAAAAGACAGGCAATTTTGTATCTTATTTATTTATGTGCAGGTGATTCTGTATTGCATCTTTAATGAACATAGACTACAATTTAATGCAAGCTAACGCGGTTAGTCGTCAATTGTTTGTTGACACTTTTTCATTTGTACATTAAGCTTTCGATTGTATGATTCATTTGTTTTTGTTATCAATTTAAGATCGTGTTAGCATATGAATAGAACGGAATGGGACAGGCTGTTCAGTTTAGATCTTTTGGGTTTTCTCCTTTTTCGTGGAACTAAAATATGCTAAGTTTATAATCTTTTCTCCAGCTTTGTTTCATTCGGTTTTGACATGCTTATCAAAACGTTCTTCTATGCATGAGACAAAAAGCTGTCTAATGATGTTGCATTGGATTCACACGTTCTTGTTACTTTTTGAGCTCTAAAACTTCATTACTGTTGACTGATTTTTTGTCAAAATTAAATTAACTTGGATTTGGAGTAAAAGTTTGCTAAATTACCAATGTGATTTTTTTTGTACTAATAATTTTTAAAATAATTATTGTAAAAGTTAATTTTTTAATTGTTAATAGTATAATGGTATTATCATATGAAATTCGATTTGCTCTATTCTACATATAGCTTGGGTTGGGTTAAGTTCTGCACTTGAAAGGTTTGACTGATTTCGATGCAAAGTCAAGATTCTGTTCGTTCACTAATCAATTTTGGAGCAAATGCTCTAATCATGAATGCTACAGCCATAACCTTATGGGTCATTTTTTTTAATTGGGTATGTCTTGGAAAAGCCCAAGGGATTATTTTAAAATACTTTTTTGTCTCAATTCCTTAATAGGCACATGGTATATGGACTAGCACAGGACTAAAAGTTAGAAAGTGGGTTAGCAAGACCTGAACAATTTTCATCGAGAGTAAATATTCTCAAAAGAACCACAAAAATGATTAATAGACTCCCAGGTTAAACCAAGTCAATCATTTACCCTGCAAATTTAATTTAATGTGAATGTACCAGGATACATAGAACTTGAGAAGGTTTAAAAATGTAAGTGGAGCAATATCTTAAACTCAGTTAAAATTAAATATAAAATTATATTTATACTATTATTTTTCGTCCAACTTTGCTTTTTAACTGTTAAACTCAGTTGTCGGTGAGCCTAAAACATTGTTTAGGAGGTTGGTAGAAATTTGGATTCCTTGGGAATTGTTGAGGTAGAAAGAGAAAAGGCGCTAGAATTATTAATAATCATTATTCTCTTCTAGAAAAGTTGCATGTTATTGTGAAATTGAACTACATAAGGTAAAAGTGGTAACTAGCTTGTTAGGTTAGGATTAATTTTGAAAAATAATTTTGGTAAGTTCTTTATAGATGCTAGCACAGAAAAGTTACTACTTCTCTAAAATAGACCAAATCAAAATACTAAAATTGATTATTGAATCCACTGTACAATTGTCTAGTCATAATGATCGGTTTCTCGCCTCACTAATAGCCCTAATTTGTGGCTGTATAGCATGAGATCATATCAGGCCTGATTAAAATTGGGCCAAGAATAAGTTGAACCCAGATTTACATAGCCATGTATGATTGTTATTATATGATAAAAAGGGAAAAAGAGGGGGGAGCGCTAATGTATGCAGACGATGAGCATAGTTCTAAGCAAAATACTGTTAAATAGATAGAAATAAAAAAGGAAAAATATTTAGCCTTGGAAAAGCAGACAATGTGGTAAAATACATTAAATCAATCTGCATTTTTTATATTATTTATGCTTAGCATAGAATGGAACAGTGGATAATCAACAACAAACAGATATTGAAACAATGGATCAAAAGAATCTTATTCTTTTTCTGTTCTTTATATATAAAGTTTCCCTCATTTATGCCAAGAACACTTCATTTGGAATCTTAACTCCCTAGCTTTCTCTTTATGTAGTCAAGTGTTTTTATTTGATGTGACAAAATTAGTTATAAGAGCATCATCCATGAGGTACTTTTTTGGCGCTTCCTGCATGATAGTCCATTGCCATCCGAAAGCTAGACTTTGTTATTTTTTCTACTTATTTAATTGTTTGTCTTAATGATTTTCATTACAGAGAAAAGTTGGATTAGTTTGGGCCTTTGGTGAGGTATGGTAATCTTTAATAGGAAAAAAGTGGCGTAATTTTATGTATGATGCTTTATTTGGGGCTCAAATTACTATTGTTAGATTCCCATGGAATATAATTTTTGGACCCAGTAATCAGACACAAATCTTGAATCATTTAGCATTTGCAAGCAATCACAAACCCAGAATATTGGGCTTTCTGGCTTGCAAATTTATAACCTTTAACCTCTTTTTAAAACCTTCAATGATTTAGGTTCACTTCCTTTGTAAGAAAGGGAAAAAGGTACTTAATGTCGGTAATCATTTATAAACTTGTGGTTGGAATTACTCATTTCTCTCTCTGTGCTCCCTCTCCGGTTTATGATCAGATAAACCATAAGACACTTTGATTATTTGTAACACACTGTCCTTTTCTTTCTAAATGTGTACGTATATATAGGCACAAACACTAAAGTTGGAACTCTAAATTGATGCAGGAATTAATGCTTCTTCGCAGTTCATATTATCTCAAGAAATTTGCCTTACGTAAATATCATGACTAGATAATATGTACCATGCCTTGGTTTATCACATTAAAATGATAAAACAAAATTGACATAGTAGCCAGCGACACACAGAAAAAATTGAGACAATATCTTAGCTTTGTGATTCATCCAAAAAGAACCCAATCATGGCGGCAGATTGATAGTGAATGAAATGTATAATCTACTTAGAAGACCATAATAAATTAGCAATCATATAAATATAAAACATACACCAACGAGCGCAAAACAATTTATGGTATTTGGTTATTGTTGTGATTATGATTCTTAACATGATAAGCACCAGCTAAGAAATTGATTAAATGGAGTATAGTTCGACAGGTAAAGGTAAATTAAGGAAAAGTTAAATTGACATATAACAATAGTTTGGATTTATGTAGCAGACCATGTAGTAGAAAAATACTTTGGTTGTTGGCATTCTAAACGAAATCACAGTTCCACCACGTTTTTTGAGGCTAAGTATGCAGTAAAATGAATGATTAACAAGGCTTTTTTCTGTGTGTCATCTTTAGAATTGTTTAATTACCTACACAATGAATGACATTATGTTTTAGATTCTGCCTTGTGTCCCACCTAAGCTTTAATGGTAAGATATTTTGATCTTATCATTTTTTCATGTGGACAGGGAGAGATTGTCAATCAGAACAATATGCACTATCTCAACCAAGAGAATCTAGAGTTTGTCAAACTGGGGACACCTACCTTATTGTTTTAGTTGCCAAATTACTCCCACTTTGAAACCCTTTCTCAGAAAGCTTCTAAATAATTTTAAAGTGAGCATCAGTGTCTCCAATATGCTCTAACATTAAGGCCTACCTCTCAGCCCCCATCCAATTTTACTTGCTTTGCTTGGAACTGCACTAATATTCTCTCAACATTATTTTAATTTTTATAACCATTTTGAGGTACAATGTCTTATTGTTTGACCTAGTGCTGAAAGCATGAGAAGCCAATCATTTTTCTACTTTAAGCAAGATAATCTTTATCGGTAGTACTGCTACATTAAAGTCGTGTGGCATCACTGTCATGAAAATACCAAAACAATAATGATTCATGTGAGTAGAAATAATGAGTAAATGTGGTTGATCTCAATGGCTGTTATGTAAAGCTGCAATGTTATGGTCACATGCAGTAATTTAAATCCCTTTATACTGCAACCCTTTTCCTTTTAAATGGTAAAGGTCGAATTTTCTGCTTGGCATAATCGCAGAAACATTTAGTATGAAAGCAGATAGAGATAATGGCAGTATGGGATGTCATCCTCAACTCGGCAGTTGATTTGTTGAAATGGGGCAAGACTAAACATATAAGTGGTATCCAACCATAATTTGACTGACATGCAGCATAGTTCCTAGCATTCACATATATCTATCATAACTTTTCCTGCATAGACTAGAAAAATTAAGAAACTGAAAATTAAATAATTCACTTAAGGACATTCTATGATCATCAGGGAACAGGATATGGAACGGATATTGATAGTTGCATGTTTGTTTAACGATCACTTCTATTAGTGGAAATTGTGTGCTTTGCTTGAGAAGCCTACAGTTGCACACTGAATTTTTTGTAATTGTTCTGTTTCATTTTATGATTAGTTCCAAAAAATTAACTTGGTTTTCTCTACAAACTCTACTATTTAAGTACATCCAATTGGTAATGGTCTTTTTTGCAAGTTAATTATTTTTTGAGGCATATAAAGCACTTTCCAATCAGTGATTTTTCCTCTAATTTGGGCACTGTATCTGGACTAATTTGATTCAACTTTACGCCAAACTTTACAACCATATCCTTTAATTCGAAAATCTTTAATTTGTTCCTACTTAATTTTGGCTTTTCTTGCTTAAAGGTTGTGTACTATATTCTTCACATTCAGAAATAAGTAGAGCTAACACTAACTAAAAGTAAAACTACCTGTAAAAAAGATAGAAACCGTGTGTGATTGTGAGCAAGTCAAGAAATAAGTCCAACTAAGCAACGACGCGTGGACCTTTTTTCTGCTAAACCCACAAATATTGGAAGCCAGTTTTCTTGCAATATTGCTATCGTGCTATGTTATGTTAGTCCAAGGAACATGGTTCTTCTTACAAGGACAAATGGGATCACATTGTTTCTTCTAAAGGTGACTAATTCAGTTATGGTTCCACCAATGGTTGGAGAACACTTAAGTCATGAGCTGCTAATTATGGTTGTTAATTAATTACGCGTTTGAACTAAATTTCTGCTTCAAATTCAATAATTATTTGCTCATTACTATTCAAAGTTTCATAGGTATCAAGGCCAGCTTGACATTGAGGAATGTTGGTTTGTCTAACTTAATTAATGTTATATAAGTCATCAACGCATGGTACACACGATGTTGAAATGCTGTTTTGATCTATTCATCGTGGACACCTTATACTAAAAAGTAATCATTTCTAGAACATTTTTTTTAAGTTTTCTATTTTCTTAATCCTATTTAGGTATTAAAGTAGAAGATAGCATGCGGTATTTGACATTGTGCCAGCAGTTTTCTAACTTGGCCTGACTAATTAAGAAGTATAAAATTTTTCTCAGTACTGACAAAATTTGCCATCCCCTAATAAATTTGAGAATATTGTTGTTCTTGCCTATAAAAACATATAGATTCAGCTGCTAATTTTTATTTTTATTTTTTTATAATAACGACAATAAAGTTTAAACTTATAATCTCATTTTATCCAAAATTTCCTCACTATATAGCTCATAGTAGATTGAGATTTATTAGTGATTATTTCAAAGCGTCATTAATTAGTGTAGTATTTTATATTTTGTCTTAAGGGCAGTAGAGATGATTTTAGTCTATGGAATTTTGGTTGTAAACGAATGATTTTTCCAAAAATTGAAGTTCAAATGCTTATAATAATTAGGAGGTGACTTACTATGCTTTCCTATGTTATTAGTAAGTCTTTGGACTTATGTCATAATATTCTGGAATGAAATTTTCTTAACACGTAGAACATTATTTCATATGTAAGAAGGTTATTTGACCTTTGGATGTTTGGAATTATTCCTTTAACACTCTTTTTAGATGACCAACCATGTAATAGATAATTGATTAGTGTAAAAAAAAATTGAAATATAAAATTTTCATTTTGAACAATTTTTTCATCAAATAAAGTAGTCTTCAGCATATTTAATTATCAATTTAAGATTATTAAATTAAACGTTGAAAAAGATATAATAAGACATTTTTAATAATCGAGGGAAAGCTACTTCTTGTTGAATGCATCATACACCACTCAATTAAGCTTTTGACTATTAAATTATATGCTAAAATATGATAAATAATAAATGAGTATATTTTTTATTAAATGAAAAATATATAACTAATTGAACGAATTCTACACTGACTAATTTAAATACTACTTTAAACAAATTAATTTATATTCTATAAAAAAGTAAAATATAAAATGAATCTTTTGTAAAAACTAAAAGATGATATTTTGTTGAACATTATTTTGCGTTATTCATTTATTATCTTATATGTTGTATTAT
>JAMLFT010007669.1:0-14560 GCA_026544285.1 Pachyrhizus erosus | reverse complement strand
AATTCATAAACAATAATATAAAATAAATTATAATTTTAGTCTCTAAATTTATTAAGATTTGTATTTTTAATTCTTAACTTTTTTCTTGACTGATCAATATTTATAATCTTTTTTTATTCATACTTTTTTTAGTCTTTTAACTTTTTTTTTATCCTTATTTTTAATTTCTAAAAAATCTTAAAATAAGGATGAAAAAATTAAAATTTAAAAAAATTCAAAAACTAAAAACATAAATTCTAAAAAATTTAAAGACTAAATAAATACTTTACCTAAAAAGATATTAAATCCTAAATAATATGTTAAATAGATTGTTATTAACACTCCTCAAGACATAACATGTTAGAAAGGATAATAAATTACATAGATAATTAAGAATGAATTTTTTAACATTGTCGCTTCTATTAGTTAAAAATTATCGAATAAAAAAATATTTATTAAATATGCTGTGAAATTCATAAAATTTTATAATTTTAATAATTTTTAATTAATAAAAAATATCTAAGAAAATACATTCTTAACGTGTTTCATAAATTAATAGTAACGAGGATTGAAAAATACTAGCAACACACATATATTAATACTTAAATTTGATTAAAAATAAAAAAATAATGAATGAATTTATTAAATAAGTGACAAACATATATTTGTTATGATTTCAATAATTTTAAATTAACAATAAATACTAGTGTATTAAAAAAATGTGTTATTAAAGAGTACAAGAAAAGCAGGTCCCGTGCATGAACCTGAAAGAAAACACTTAACAAAAAGCACTAAAGTTAACAAAAATGAAAACGAAAGTTGATTAGAAAAGCAAAAAAAACAAAATGGATATGAAAATGAAAGAAAACGAAATAGATATAATAGACAAAATATGAAATGACTCGAGACAGCATTCATAATAACACCCTTACTTTCCGTGTCCAATTCAACAACGTTGTAGGCTGCTCCTAGCTGTTTGAAGAGTTCTTTGACTCGCTTGCAGTAACCACAGTAAGTCTTACTGCCACCACACAAATAACATCATTAGTTCTACGAAAACCCAAGAAAGAATGCCCACTTTTTCTAGTATGCTCCAAACTATTCCTAAGCTCAAAACCCAAAACTAATTTCTTGATGGGTAAAGATTTTCTAAGTGAAAGCTTTTTCAACATATATCATCTGCTATCGAACTCATCTATATGTTTCACAACTGTTAACTAACTATTCTGGACTTTGTTAGTATAGTATTAGTATAAGACACATTTAATTGAGCTTCCCACTTTACCGAATAAAAACTTATCATACCACATGAAATTTATGCTATAAATACTTAATTGAATAAGTTTTAGTTTGAAATTGCTAAAAAGCACTAATAAATAAAATGATAAATCACTTCTATAAGTGTGTAAGTCTCAATAAAGTTCCTACAAGCTTTTCTTACGATCCATAATACCAAACATAAGCACTGAGACCTTACTAGACAACTTTAGACATGCAACTTTAAAATTTATACCTAAAGTTCTTAAAAATAGAAATTTTTTATTATAATTTTTTTAAGATTTTTGTTTTAATTTTTTTTACTTTTAATTTTTTTTTTAAATATCGTTAATAAATAACGTAACAATGAAATTGATGATTCATTGATTTATAATGTAATTGAATAGTCATGTTATTAATTAATTTAAATAAAAATTTAAAAATATAGTTTAATATCATTAATTATTTTACATATGACTGATTTATTAAAGATGTGATAAATTAAAAGATTATCAAAATTATTGTTATATTATTCATTAACGCTGTTATTTAAAAATAAAGATTAAAATTAAAATTTTAAAATAAAAAAAAATCAAGATACTATTAGGTCACCAAGTAGCAAACTATTACAAGCAAATTTCCAAATCATTCTCAAAATGTCCTATCCTTAATGTAAAAAGGATGCATTAGAAATCTTACGTTGAATAATTATGGGCAAAACACACTATACATTTTAAGAATACTATCAATACATTTTAATAAAATTATTAGAATTTTATGTTTGAAACGGGCTACTTGCAAAGTAAAGCAACAGGTAGGTTAGATTGAAATAAAATACCTAAAGACAACGATAGGAGCAGAGGATACTATCTCCTTGGCCTTATTCAACGCTGCTTCCATCTCTTGTTTGCTTTTCGGTGAACTCATCAAAGACCCCATTTCTTTCTCTGTGTGTATATATGGTATAATAATTGGAATTGGAGGTTTGGCTTTTGGCAAGTGGTGGAACGAAAGAGAACTAAGCCAAAAACAGAGCACAGGTGTTGAATTTCGGTGCTGCTTGGTGGCACGGAGTTTAGGAGCAAAAGAACAAAACTTTAAATTGTAATTTAACATGATATAAAAAAGTATTGAAATATAAGATAGTTAAAAATAAAAAATAATTAAACATGTTAAAAATAGTAAAAACATTTAAAACATATAATTTTTTATAAAAAAAAATACTAAACTTATATAAATAATAAAAATAGTACAATCATAACAATAATAATAAAAATATATAATACTGGATGGTGAAAGCAGGTAGTGGATAGGGATAGGGTGACAGGGTGATGGTGGATGTGATAGTGGTGAGGGTGGTGGTGATGACTATGAATGGTGGTGACAGTGACAATGACTACGATGATAAGAGTGATGGTGGTATTAGCAATAAAAATGATCATTGTCAAAGATAGTAATTGTGTTTTTAAAATTAAAAATTAAATATTCTTGGTTTTGAGAATGAATGTAAAAGTATTTTAAAATTGAGTAAAAATAATTTTAACTTCATTTTTATAGAACACATTTTGTTTTAAAAATTACATTTAAAAATCAAAATTCAAAAACTTACAACCACTTTGAATGCACCCTAAAATAATTTGTAAGTTGAAACATCTAAAAGTAAGAAAAACATACTAAATAACATGCATCATAACATAAACAACTAAAAGTAAAAGATTGTACACACACATATATTAGAGGAGGGATTAGATTATTTTAAGAGTTACTTCTTATGTTCACCTTTCATTTTTTTTAAATCTAATGATTCTAATAAGTAACTAATATCAATAATTGGATTTTAACAAAATAAATGATGAAGATGAAGATGAAGAGTAACTATTTTAAAATTAGTCTTTGAGTAACTTGATCACTCTTGTTATTGATGATGATGATAATAATAATAATATTAATAATAATAAGTAGTTTGATCAATCACATTCTTAACACAATATTATAGTACCAAAAATCCTTCACAATTATATTCTATCTTTTTTGAGCCACAAGTTGTTAGAAATCAACTTGTTAGTCTCAATTAATTTGACTAAAGCTTTGTCTACATAATTAGTTTAATCATGAGTAGTTTCCTTATCTTCAATATTAGGGATATTGAGACTGAGATATTGGTTTAACCATATTTTCATCTTTGGAATTAATGTTTATTTCAAATCCATATTGAAAGCTTCATACCTTTGGTCGAAGGCTTCTAAATATTTGGCTCCATTAGATGGAACCTTATAGAGCATAACCCAAACGAACTAACACCATCATTTCCTATTCTTGACTAATCTTTAGTATCATCGATTGTTTTGTGGTAAAGTCTAGGTTTGGGAATGTCTCACTAATTGCATTATTTTCTTACAGTTTCAACTACAACTCCAAAAAAGCACTTACTCCATCATGATTTTGTCAGTCATTAAAAGACGATTAGAAGGTCACATGTTGTTCTAGTGGATTATGATTATTATATAGATCTATTGGGAATCAAATAAAAATGTTGTATAACAAACTTCTCCATCATAAACAAATGGCATTTGTATATTTCAACTCAAATGCTATTTAAAGTTGTTTATCAACTACTAAACATAAGGAATGCTACCTATAAGCATAAATAATTTTGTAGAAACATACTCATGTCATGTCACAATAAAAAACCAAAAACGAACCAAGTTGATAATCAACCTCTAGAAACAGGAGTTTCCTCATAAAAAAAATACTATGTAAACTTGTATATTCCAAAGAAAATCAAACTTCTCAAAACAGAATTGGAAAAAAAAAATCCTTGAATATCTACTATACCTAAATCCTAGTGAGATAAACCTAAACAAACCAAACTTCAACCCTCCTCTAAAAAATGCATTCCACTACTAAGAGGAATTGATTATATATACTATCTAAACGATCTTTACCATCTTTGTATAGTTGTATGGCCAAGATGAACTTTTCTCACATCTCACTAGATATGCCCCCTATGTGTGTACTATTAATTTACTATACAATTTGGTGGCCACTTATGTTGTTTTAGACTGTGAATGTTCATAACTATATAAATTAATCACTAAAAATGTCAATTTTGCAATAAATTTGTCTAATAATTTATCCTTTTAAATAACTAATTCATATAATTGAAAACTTTTAGATACCAAATCAACACAATTTCAAATAGATGAAATAATAAGAGAGAACACATCTAGGTAAGTAATAAGTATAGAAATTTTCATTGATAGCAATAATTAATGACAATAAACAACTTTCACATGATGTATTACTAAATTAGATGAGCATGATGGAGTAAGGTGGAAAGGCATAAAGAGATCTAGAACCAAAAACTTACCTATCACAAAAGGAATTCACTAGTGAAAATTTGAAAAATTGAGAGGAAGAGAGAGAGAGATAGGGAAAGTGCAGTGTTAGGAAACATCAAATAAAGTGCATTAGAAAGAAATAACATGAATGAGAATGTGAGATTTGGGATATGTACAAACCTTGAGTGTAGGAAATTAAGATGAATGAGATTTAGGGTTCTTAGGATAACATTAGATCAAATGTGTGTGAGAAAAAGAGAATATAATAGAACTAATTTTTACTAATTACAACTAAAAATGGTATGATTATTAATACATCAAACCATTTTTATTCGATTTGTTAAATTCTAAATGGTTCAATTTTGCAGTAATTTTGTCCAATTTAGGTTTTCACATACCCCTGCAACCTCATGGTGTCATTAATGCTTGCATACACTAAATCTTCATTTGAGCTTACTTCCACATAGAGTTGGGTATATGAGTCACTTGCCCATTTAGGTTGGTACTCGTTTAAGTCTACATTCCATGAAGCCTACCTATTAAGCCCACAATTAAAATGAGTTTTATTTTATACAACCTGTTGGGCTTAATTCGCAAGTAAATGATTAAGCTTGTGACCCACGTTAAGAAAACAAAAATATTTTTTTAAAAATAATAAAAAACATTTATGGTCTTGGCTTCTTGCCACACTTGCATCACATATCTTCTTCCCATTCCCATCATTTCATTCTCAACAAGAGTCATTGCTGCTAAGTGCTAGCCATTTACCATCATTGTTTCTTGTTTATTTATTATTATACCCTTCAATTCATCCCATATTTAAATTTATCAAAATTAACTGTATTAGAAATACAAAAATATAATCTTCTATTAAAGGTTCAATATTCATGAACTAAACACTAAACGCCTAATACCCACTTATCATTGTTAAGTTTTACTTTTATCAAACATGCCTTGAGGCAACTACCAAATATAGTACTATAAAGGTTCAATATGTGAAAAAAGATGAAAAATTATAACTTGATATAAAAATAATCATCACACCATTTATTGAATCGGGAGTAAAAAGTAGTATCAAACTTGTCACATACATGTTTAAGTTGGAGGAGGACGTAATGTTGCAAAGGCACGTGGCGACAATGAAGGTAGGGTCTGCGAAGGAAGAAAGAAGATGCAATGTCGTGAAGGAATGTGACAAATGACGACAACGACAACTTCTGAAATGAAGGAGGAGGAGGTCGCTCATGTCACACAGACTCACTCACCACGGACAGGACACAACACGCACAAATAGAGACAAGAAAGGCTACAATTGTTGCTAGTCTCATCAAAAAACATAAAACAATAACTAATAAAAAACCTACTTAGAAAACCCATGGGTCAGCGTGTTGGATTAATTTGTTTAACTCATGAGTTAAATGAAACGAGTAAAATAGTCCGCTTATTAAATGAGTTACAAAATAGGGAGCCCGTAGCCTGTATTCCATATAGGCTATACATTCAACTTACATATATAAACTCGTATACCCAATTCTAATTCCACACATTATGTCCCTTCACTAATGCCTACAACCTCTCTCTAAACCCTTCAACACTCAATTCACATCAAACTTACATAATTAATTAATTCAACACCAAACATTAATGCTCAATAATATTAAATACCATTTAATTTAGAATCCATAATTCAATCAACAAAAAGTTTAATGCAATTAAGATAAATCTTTTACAAATGATAAATTTGATCAATCAAATATGAATAGTTAAGA
Organism: Pachyrhizus erosus; assembly: GCA_026544285.1. NCBI lineage: Eukaryota > Viridiplantae > Streptophyta > Magnoliopsida > Fabales > Fabaceae > Pachyrhizus > Pachyrhizus erosus. Next base: position 8,214 of record JAMLFT010007669.1, on the reverse strand, counting down.
TTAAAAATCTTGGTAAAATTTATGTAATATCTAATTAATTACAACCATTTATGTAATATCTAATTAATTACTAGTCTTAAAAAGACAAATAAGTTCCAATTGAGCTAATAAAATGTAAAATTTAATGTATAAAATAAGATATAACTTTGTGGAATGAAAAATGTGATCGAAAGAAATGACCCCAAAAGATAGTTAGTTAGATTCTTAATATATTAGTTATTGACAAAGTGAATATTTCGAACCAAGAATATGAAAACCAAAAACCACGTATAAGGAAGATAGAAGCATGTAGGTGGCCGAATGGAAATGCAAGTGTATTATTCTATTATTAAGACATAAGGAATGATATGTTTAACTAAAAAAACAAAAGTAGATTTTTTATATAATTAAAGTATTTAATTATATAACAGTGTGTTAACTTATTTAATTGCTTGTTTACCAAAATAATAAAAACATGGTAGTATATGGATGCAGTTAAAGATCAGAGGTGGGTGGTTACTATAAATAATAATAAAAACACCATATCCTATTATTAAAAAATAAGATCGATATCCAATTAGTAACATGTTATGAAACTTTTTATATGGTTTGGAGCGTTAGCAACCTTCATAATATGCAAATACAATTAACAGAAAGAATTGTACACCATCTAGACACGATAAACAAGTTGAAAGGAATGGATGGCAAATCCACGCAGAATTATTACAGTAAGCTGCAAATTGTTTTAAATTACATACGACCTAACTATTTTCTGTATGGCTTAATTTCACTTAGAAGCAAAAATGGCTTCCAAATCTTTGTACAATGAACTTGATTTTGACTTGAACTCAGAAGATGAGCTCCCACTTCTTTTGTTTCCCCAGAATCCACTCCATCTAGTAGTGCCACTAGTAGAAGGATCATTTACAGCTCCACTTCTTTCCCTGCCAAAGCTAGACTTTGCAAATTCCCTTAGTTGTTTCAACCATGCTCTATCAGGTGTATCTGAGCTCCTGCTGCTTGAGCGCCTAGACCTGTCAGCGCCGGAAGCAGTGTCTCTAGGCTCTTCATTCCCATTGCCATTTTGTGGTAACCTTTTTTCCAAGTCTTTGATGCACTTTTGAGGAACGAAATACAAAAGAAACCCAATGGAAGCATTTTTCAAACCTGTTAAGAATGATTTTTCCTCAGGGTCCAGCATCTTTGCTTGCATATACAAAGCATACCATTCATTAGTGATCTGTGCACAATATCCCACTAGGAACAGCACAAGCATAAAAATCGCATACTTAGTCTCAGCTCTCACAGAAATGTCCTTCTTCAAGAGGACTAAACAAGTAGCAAATACAGTAACTTCACAGGTGAGTGAGATAATCTCCACTAACTGAACCCTTTTCTTTATAAAAGGCTTTTTTAGTAGCATGAAGAATAGCTGAAACGAGGTCATACACAGCATAATAATCACCGGACTCTTAGATGGCTGAGTTGGAACAAAGAGACCCGCCAAAATTCCAAGTGATACACGTCTTATGGATTCAAGAAACACATAGTATATTCTTAAAATGCCAAACAACTTTTGGATGAAAGGTGCTTCTGCATCTTCTGTTTCATCATCAGAGGCAATGATGCGGTCTCTTTGACTGGGAGGATTGCCACTGCCACCAGCTATCTGTGAAAGCATGTACTTTGGAGGGCCTCTTAAGTCTTCAAACAGTGGTCCAAAGATGGATAGATAAACAGATTTAGGCTGTTCTTTCCATGTCCACTGACCTCTTTTACCTGGCCCCAGAGTTACTCTCACAAGTTCTTGGTACCAGTGAAATGTTTCACCTTCTTGATGAACTTCCTTGTATTGAAGTAGTTTTCCAAATGTGATTCCAATAGAGAGGAACATGAACAAAGCTAGAAGCACAATGCTAACAAAAACCAACAGTAGAATGCCAACTGCCAATCCAGAAGGAGATCCCCCTAAGGCCAGACATGCAAAAGAGAAAAATTAAACCTAATAATTGCGTAATAAAGAGGTTTTGAATTTCTGAAGGTGAACAAGTAGCTTTGCAATAAAGACTGCAATCATATAAATGAAATCATTTTACTGCAGTTATGTTTTTCTAATTTTTCTATTATCCTCTCCATAACATGGAGTATAAAGACCCATCTTTTCTTGTGAGGAGAACTTTCAATAAAACAAATGACTACATTGTCAAGAGAAATCAAATTAGAAGGGATTACATTAAAAATAGGAATTTCTTTGGGTTCAACTCATAAGAGGGAAGATACCTACTATAGCATTCAACCAAAGGAAAACAGAAACCATAATCTCCACTTATCAGTTAGATTTTTTTTCAGAAGGTAGACAGACACCTTCCTTCTGTATCCCAGAGCCTGGAGGCTCCTCGCTATGTGAAGATATGGGGAAGGATCACTGTACGCAGCCTTACCCTTGCATACGTAAAGAGGCTCCTTTTGGATTTGAACCCATGACTAACCAATCACCAAGGCACAACTTTACAGCTGTGCCAAGGCTCGCCCCCAACTCAAGTCAATAAAAAAGAAAAATAGGTATACTCAAAACCTATAGCTAGTAATTTTAAACTGAACTTTGACCCAAGCATCCATAGGAAAGCTTGTCAAACCTAGCTCTTCTATAATGCTGTTCTATAATCAAATAGATGATGTATGTGATACTGATAACACCAATTACTGGTTGCATGGTGGAATTATAGGATGATAATAAAAGAAATGAGTGCTCAGCAGAATTCTTCCCGTAATAAGGTGGTTTGGATAAGGACCAGATACTTCTGACTATATCCATTTGGAGAAAAAGAAGGCAAAGTAGCCCTCAGGGACACCACTAATAGCATGCTTAATTTATAGCATAAGAGGAAAACTGTTAACCTAGATAAAATTAAAAGTAAGGACCACCAACCTGTGCTTCATAAAGCACTCCATAATGTGGTTGACCACACCAATAGTTTGAAACAACTAGTATATATTTCATATGTCTAATAACTTAATCTGTCACAGCTTTGTTTTTGGTTTCATATATTATTCATCCCAAGAAATGGTTAGGTGACAAACATAAACATTATGATTATGGATTACCTTGAATAATGACAGCAGAGGACTTGCAAATATTAGGTAGTGCAAGAAATATAAGAAATATCTCAAATCTTGGGAAAGTGAGCGCTCCATGTATTCTATACTTCTCAGAATTTCTCTTCCCAAATTTCAGGACAATGAGGAGAAAAGCATGCAGAACCATTAAACCACCACAGATCACAGCTAGCCAAAACATGCCTCTAAAAAATTCTGTCCATCTGTAAGAAAAAAATATTATAAGCAAGCAAATATTGTTGAAGCACTTGAACTTTGAATATTTAGACCAATATCTTAATTACAATCTGAAAGCAACGGGTGTTTTTGATTTATCTCATGGAATGCCTTTTCTTATTGTTATAGACGAAAAAGATAAAAAAATGTATCAAGTTCACAGAATTACAAATCAATATGTTCACCATTTATTTAATAAAATTTGACTTATATGAGTAAAATTATACTGAATACACCATATTTTTTCCCTCAAATTTGCATTTCATTTTACTTAAAATTTATAATATTTGATTTACTCAAATTAAACATACTGTCTGTCAATTTTTGATGCAATGCTTATTGTGCAAGCCTTTTCTTACACCTCTCTTTGAAAGTTAGTAAAACATGTCTTGAAAAGTAAAACGTATATACTAAGTTGAAAAGTTTCAGTTGACATTGCAGATTAAAATATTTGCAAACCCATAGAGGCATACAAAAGGTGGTAACATAGTGGTGCTCTAGTGTTTATATCGTAGCAAAAATGTTGGCGGTAAATAGTCTGAAACACTTTTTTCGAAACACTAGTAGTTTATGTGAGTTTTCACAAGATAACCTTGGATTACTCTGTATGTGTGTTAAAAAGAGTGAGTTAAAGAGTGTTTTGCTGGTATCCCATGTATCCTAATTATAACCTTTTTCTGTACAGAAATGAAAACACTAATTTCCTAAGTACAATATTATAATGTATTGACATATATAACTTACCCAGCAGAATGTTGTGAATCCAAAATGTATTCAGCTTCCGGTTTCATATTTTCGCTCTGCAAGTATGCATTATAAATTAAGAATTTGGACTATTATTATCATTAATATAGATAAGAAACTATCTTGCTCTGCACTATTGTTAGAGATATCAACTTGTTCTAACCTCAAAATATTGCTGGTACTCTGAAGAAGTAAGTGGTGATCCATACACTGAAGCAGCAAAATTCAAACTCTTTTCTAACAACTTGTTTGGGATTGTTGCTGCGGCTTTGGGGATGAAGTTAGCTCTCCAAAAAGGGTTAGAGCCTACCATGAACAGGTTCATGGGTTGAGATTCCCACGGAACAGGAAAATAGGGTATGGTCCATTGTAAATGTCTGGCAAATTCATAAAACTCGACTGGCAACTTAACTGATAACCATTTAGATAGTGCAAACACCTGAATATGGCCCAAAATTCTCTGCATGATTGAAAAAGTTAGCCTATCAATATGGTATTCTCTCCATAATCACTACAGAAGTATAATGAATTTTTATAATTTGCATAAGATTTTACAAAGTTGAAAGAGAACTAAAAGTTGAACATGTTAAAAGAAAAGAATTTCATATGTTGATTGCAATATGTACATTTTTTACGTAGGAAGTAGGAAGAAGAAACAAGGGTCTCTACCCTTGAATGTAAAATACACTCTACTATAATCTATGTTTTGTTTGTGAGAAGGAAAAAAGTGCAATGAGTTAGTGAAAAGCTGGGCATTGGAATAGAGCAAATCTAATCCCCCGGCCCCCTCTTTTGTTTTATTCTTATTTTTCATTTTTTATAAACTCTATCTCCCTCCTTTTGATAGTTAAGCATGATGTCTGAAACTTTCTCTGCCAAAATATTCTATTACATTACTGCTTTTCTCCATTTAAACAACTCAATACCTAAACATGTATAAATTGCACTCAGATTCATTGGATGGTAACTGGTCAGCGGGATTCAAATGAGGTGTCTTACAAGAAGATTCCTTGCTGGATCAAAGACCAAGAAAGATGATGATCTCGTGAATGTACCAACAGATTGAAGGCTTGCAGTTGAGATAGTAAGAAAACCCGCCAGAATTGATGTCAGCACAAACGAAGCAGTTGCAAATGCAGAAACCACAGAAGAAATGAGAGGCATGGAGTCTGCATGATTGTGAAATCATAAATATGATAACAATTATAGATGAAATAATTGCAAAGGAAATAACAATATTATGATACACAAGAATAGGAATGTTCACCAGACAGACAAAATATAATTTCAGCCCTAATAACAAGACAACGACCAAAAACTAAATAAATAAGCAAAAATAAAAAAATCTTACAGTGCCTCACTTGTAGAAAATTGGAAGCTAGATTTTTGTTTCCAGCAACATCTCGTGTTACGTTCTCGGGAACACTAACAAACACCAGATCATCATCTGCTTGTAACTCAACAATGTATGTGTTCCGTCTTATTTCATGTAAGCTAGACAGAAAACAAAAGTTGCAAGAGAAAAGATCAACTGTCAATTAGCATTTGGCTTTCTCATAATTCATTGTCAGCGAACTATTCATTTTTAAATGATGCATGTAGAGAGAGATATTTAGAAACAGATGTTGTATCACTATTGTGGTTTCATACTATACAATATCTCAGAAAATGAACATCTAAAAATACTTACCTTTTTAATAAACCCCCTGAAATTGATATGCAAGAGGAGTTGAAGCCAAAAACAGGCTTCACAAATCTAACTAATATCTGGAGATTGTGTTCTCTCGTCCTCATGCTATATGTACTCAACATCACAGCGGGCCTTTTAGTATCTGAATTCCATACATAGCTATGTTAGCAAAGAGCATTGGAATCTCAAGATTCCCAGACAAAGGTGTACGAAAGTAATATATTTTAATATTATCATATAAATCTAAGTAGTGTTGTTTTCTTGGTAGTTGGTGGATAACATGTACCATAAAGGAAAGTAACTGGTGCAATTGGAGAAACTTGAGTCCCTTGTCTGGTTATTATAGACTCCGAATTGAAGTTAACCGATATTACAGCAGTAGAGGTGATATTAGCAATCTGAAATAAGAATTGACAAAAAGAACGTGTAAGCAGAGGATAGAATAAGCATAAGATATACACATTTAAAACCTATCATATCAATGAATCAACTGACCATGAATCCAAATCTACGATTTCCAAGACTTTTTGCATTATTTGGAAGAAGTGAACCCTGACTAATGTTGAGAGAATTCAAAATTTCTGTTGATGAATTCAGAACTGGAGCTGAGAAGTACAAATATATCTTTAGCCTGTCATAGTCATTAGTTGCCTGTACTGTTCTAGTTTCACTGTCAAGTTGAAGTAGCTCTTCTAGCACACGAGTCCTGATGTTGACATAAACCTTTCTTCTGTCTGTGGATCATGGTCCCAGTAGACGAAATCAAATTTTGAACATTAAAAACTGATACCGAATTTGTTCGTTAGTAAATTTTACTTATATTTAGATGCATAAAAATCTTTTGAGCTCCAATCCTCTACAAAAGTACAATCTAAAATACTAATACATGATAACATCATGTTAAATTCTATTGGATTAAAAACCAAGCACCTGTATAAAAGACAGCGCAGCATCCTTGGGGCCACAAATACCACATGCACATCCAGAGTAATCATACAAATGATACATCATGCATTGCGAAAGATATCTACCAATATGATATGAGAATGACATAAGATACACTCACCAAAATGTATATAAACACTAGAATTTGGCATTCTCATAAAGCTGTTGCCAGCAAGGTCAGTGCAGAAGTTCTTATCCATCACAAGGATTGCCCGGCCATATTGAACTGTAGAAGGCAGACTAACGAGAAGAGAATACGTGAGATTTGGCCGTATAATTCTAAAGGAAGATGGTATGACCTGGCCAGCACCATATACAAGAAGCTGTAGAGAAATATTACAGCAGTATGTTAAAAATTGATTCAGTATTATATTAACACGTCACTATTTTTCCAAGAACCCTCTCCCCTTATTTTTGTTGTTCCTGGCTAAGTAATATAGATTTTTCATTTTCCATAACCACAATCGAGAAAGCTTGGAAGAAATTCTTATTGATTAAACAGATATGTAAAATCCTGATAATTAATTTCTTTGGCAAAATATGACATTTAATGGAAGCAAGATACATAAGTGAATAGGCAATGAGGGAGAGGGATAAATTGACTGGCAGGTTTTGGGGGACCTAAACATATCCGTAATCTGCATGCAGTCTAAGTTTACCATGCAAAAGATACGTTGTAAAAGAGACATCATAATTTGAGAAATCTAAGTAATCTTGGTTAGCCACCTACTTACATTGCAAGCATTTACAGAGTTGCATCCAAAACCTCCTCCACCGATACAGGGTTCCGTGAAAGATATGTTTACAGACACATTTAAAGAACTTGTAAAAGATGCTGAGGCTGTAACATGTGCTGTTGGGGGAGTTGTATCTGAAAAAAATAACACTGTGATATATTAAAATGGTATTCAATGAAGAGCAAATTTATATGAATCTCAATTAGCCAGATAGAAAGTTCAAGCAATATTTCTACTTTCCCTCTTTTCCATCATTTTGTAAACTTGTTTTTCCATGTGACAAAGATGCAATCAAAAGTTAGTTAAGCATTTAGATAATGAGATGCATTATTTATCCTACTCCAAATGGAAAAAAGATATTTTGCTAGTCACATTTGAGGCATAAACTGTTAAGCTTGAAACATTATTGTTCTCCTATTCTATGCTATATTATATAGTCAAAAGACTCTGGACTTGACTTTTTTCCTTCCAAAGACACATGACATGATTCATTAACAACACATCAGCAATTAAAAGGGGTCAATCCAATAAGTGGAATTAACTGATAACTAGCATAAGGAATTAAGTATGGTTTCTTAACCAACAGTCCAGTTGTAGGTGGCACAGCCAAGTCCTTGATGTCTGGTGCAGACTTCAAAAGTATGATTTCCATCCCTCAGGCTTCTGTATGTAACTTTTCCATTTGTACATACTGATGTGATTGCATCGTCCAGCTGCAAACATGGTATTTTTAGAATAGTCAGAATAGTTTCAAACCCCCGCCGCATTGCCCCCCCCCCCCCCCCC
>JAMLFT010007668.1:0-14561 GCA_026544285.1 Pachyrhizus erosus | reverse complement strand
AAAATAGTGTCAAATAAGATATTTTTTTATTTTAATTTTTTTAAAAAAATTATGTTAATATTTTAAATATTTAATTTTTTATTTTAATTTCTATTACTATTATTATATAATAACATTAGTTGATAAGATAATAGTGAGATTTATTAATTTATTAATTTATAATGTTATGAATAAATTTAATAAAATAATTATGTATAATTTTTTTTATAAATTATGATTTTAAATCCTTTATTGATTAATTTAACCTCATTAATTATTTTAAATAAATAAAAATTTAAAAACATCACAGTTTATTAAAAAATTATATGTGAATATCTATCAAACTCTAATAAAAAGTTAATGAGTTCTGATAAGAAAATCTTTACATGAATAAAATCAAAATAATTTTTTTAATAATTAAACTCAAAACTCCAATTTTACATAAATTAAAAAATTATTTAAACCACATAAAAATTTTCAAAAACTTTTATAATTCAAAAGCGATTCTGTATTTATAATTAATTTTTAATATAAAATAAAACGTGTAAAACATTATCTAAAATTACGTTATAATTAATATTTCAACATGATTTTTAAAAATCTTACATAAATAAAAGAGACGTAGAGTGGTTCTCAGAAAACAAAAAAAGAGACGTAGTGTTTATACATTTGTACTCATTTCGATATTAGACAAAAGCGATAAAATAAAAGCTCATCTTGTGACACGTGACCTCACATGAAGCGTGCGTTTGAATAAAGCTGAAGCCTCTCTCATGACAGGTTGTGATGCAAGACTTTCATAAGAATATTGATTATTGAGGCTTTTACACTCAGTTTCATAAGAATATTCATCCATTTCTTCTTTTAAATGCAAATAGTTCTCTTTCATTCACAAACCAAATTTTGAAATCTAGTTCTGATTGTATTATGAGTATGTTTGAATAAGTTATTCAAAGGTAATTTTAGAAAAAAAAATTAAAGTAAACTTTTTCATAAATTAAAATTAATTTATGTATAAAATAATTTATAAATTTTTTTTTATGTAGATTATAACTCATGAATAAATTAATTTTAATTTATAAAAAAATTCTTATGTTTTTTAGAAATACTTCCGGATAAATGTTAAATACACTTATCTTCATTTTATGCTATGCATGGTAGCTTAATTTTCCAATTTATGCAAATCTGTAGTGTAAGTAATTAATTTAACAGATATATTATTCACACATGCTAAGAGAGGAATTAATGTATGAACATAGAACCTGAAAGGAAGAATTTAACAAGAGAAGCGTGTGATATATATATTACGGTTTGCATAAAACTTATGTCTATTTATTAAGAATTTAATTTCTATACTATAAGGAAATTTTAGACATTAAGTAAATTAAAACTATACTATTGACGTAAAAATATTTTCGCTCAATCAATAAATTTAAGTTCAAATCTTAAATATATATATATATATAATTGTGTTAAATTATGTGATTTCTATTAAAAAAAAATTAAAAATTATGTTGAATATGATTTTTAACGTAGTTAACTACATGAAAATTTATAATTGTATGATTATGTAAAAATAAACTACACTATTAATATATTTAAATTAAATTTATTTTATTAAAACTAATAGTAAATACTTCTTCTTTTTTTCGTAATCATCTAAAGAAAACATAAATACTAAGTTCAATGAATTAATTTTGTAAGAATTTATCAATAAAAGTTATATACAACATATCTAAAACATTTTAGGATGCTAATGAGAGTAAAGAGTGATAACTGATACAAAAGAGATAAGATGTGGATAATGAGCAACTCTTGCAAGCTTCCAACAAAAGACGTATATTAATGAATCAAATACACATTCAAAAGAAAGAGATTTAGAGGTTATGCATGTGTGATAATGTATAGTTGAGAATGACTTAAAAAGATTAATTGATAATACCTATACTAATAAGATACATTTATTTTTAACCTATCACTTAAAAACTTTACAATTAAGTGTGTTTGACTTGAAAAAATTATGAAATAGGTGACCTTTTAAGAAGTTTTGCAAGTAACATGTAAGTGGGGCAAAACATCCTGAAAAGTCTTATGTTGATTTGTAAGGATAATCATTGGTCCCGAAAATAATCAAAAGATATGCAAGTGGTATCAGATGTGGTTGTTGATGTCTTGAAAAGAGCTACTTACGAAAGGTTCTAACTGAAGTAGGGTTCTAACTAACATAAAAGTTGAATGAAGTGTAATAATGTGAAGTGTCATAAAATGTGAATCGCCAAGACGCTATCTATCGAAAATGTTACAATATCTACTTTGTTAAACAGAAAACACAAGAAATAAGATAAAATTGTATTTCAAATAATTTTTGTAAATTTTTCAAAAGACTATGTTTTATTTATTGGTAAGACAACAAACAAATATTATGAAAAACAACTTAAACAATATACTTGAAACACAATGGTTAATTAATAACATATAAGAAAAGAGAAACAACAAGCAAATTTTATATTGATTCATCTCACCTAAGAGACTAAGTTAAATTTTTGACATGCAATCAAGTTATATTAACTTCACAAAGTTATATGTACTTTTCCATGTTCAACCCAAATAGTATTTTACTTATCTCTTCAAGCAATTAACAACATGTATTTTTTAATGAAAACCTTTTCAAATTTCAACCAAAATCACACAAAAATTGATTAATAGTAAAGCTCACGATCCTATTGTCATAATTATTAAACAAATATACAAATTATGTATCAATTTTTTTCTTAAAGATTTTCACTTTTAACACAAGGAATGAATACAATTAGAGCTTAAAGAAGGAATTTAAATTTGAATCATTAAAGTTTCAACAGTTCACTTCTTAGTTGTCTTATGCATGGTGTCTCTAGTATATATGTAAGAAGTCTTAAAAAAGAAACTATTCTATCACATTTTCAAGCTTCCTTTATATGATTTCATCTAATAAGAGAAAATAGTTGTTTGGACATCAAATGTAATATTAATTATTTTTTACCAATTAGTCATTAATATGATAAAACATGTAGCTTGTTTCTCCTTTCTTAAACAAGATCTCATATAGCAATAAACATAATTGTTTTTCTATAAGAAACATACATTATTATCCTCTTTCATTTAGATTGGTACATCTTTACATAAAATAGGTGGCTCTTTTTTCATTTACCTATTTTTATATCCTTTTTGTGTATTAGTATTGTTTGATCTTTAAGAAAATAAATCATTTTCATCTTACAAAAACACATTGTTTATTTTTTAAAACATAATCATTAATTTGTTTGTTTTAATAAAAATTAATTAAGAATATAAATTCGTCCTGTGTTCTAATATACTTGAATTTCACTAAACTTACATTATTTTTATTTTTTTAATTAATTTTACATTTAATTAGTAAAAATATTAATGTGTATTTCCTACTTGTTCGTACAGTACATTTTCGTACTAACGATCACTTTTCTTAAAAATATATATATTAAAAAGTGTTAATTTTGCTTGAGATCACATAATGTAATCCTTATCTTTTTCTTTTATTAGATAAAAGAATCTCTCTCATGTGTGTATGGTGCGTGTATGTCAAATATCATATATCTCAAAAAATAAGAGAGAACTTTCATAAAAGAAACACAATGAATTGATTGGTTTATAAAAGATACAAAAGATATACTATGAAATTTTTAAAATTTCAAAAATCAAATACAATCAAATTATGTTTAGAGGATTAAAATTAATATGAGTTAATATTTAAAAAATTAAAATCATATTTAACCCATTAAAATATACATATATATAAGTTCGATTTAGAATGGATTGAGTAAGTTTTTAAAATCAAATTTAAAATTCAATCCAATTCACTAGATTTTCGATTTATTTTAACTTTTGATCTTTTAATCATTTTTAAATTTTTATTAGATTAATCATTTTGCGAATATCTCTACATCAAATCACAAGCAAAACGACATTTTTATAATGTCTACAGTAATCCTCAATTTAGTAATAGTGATTTTGAGGGAGATGGCTAACACAAAATTAGATGTGAATGTTTAGTGGAGATGATTTATGATAGAATTCATTTAAGTTTCATCAGGTCTCATAATTAAATTTTTTTCTCCCTTCTCTGATGTTGCTACACGTGACTAAATGTGGCATTTTTTTACTTTTGTATTCCATTTGGGTAACAAAGTTGAACATCTGTCATTTTCTAATAACTGATTATTCAAATTGAATAATCAATTACTGGAATTGAATTTAACCCACTGTGTCATTGGTGAATAATCGATTATACAAATTTAGTAGTCGATTATTGAAATTGTGTTAACAAATGAAGTTATAGATATTTATAATCAATAATTTGTATTATATAATATATTAAATGCACCAATTTAATTGACTTTGTATTAACTTTAGTAGATTAAATTTGGTCAGCCGTTACAAATAGTAGATTAAATATATTTTACAAGTTTATTAAATTCTCTTTTTATTTTATTCGAATCAAACAATTTTGTTATTTTATTTTTATTCTATTTCTCATTTATTTTTTAAATTAAATAATCTAATATTTTACTTTTTTTATTCTATTTTTTATTTTTATTCTAGTTTTTACTCCTTTTGTTTCAAAATATTATAGTTTTAACATTTAAAAAATATTCTAAAATAACTAATGTTTTTAGTTTTTAATGAGATATTAAAATATTTATTTTAATTTTACTTTTCTAATAAATACTGTCGTCTTGAAAATTTTAATAATATATTTATGACTAAATATCATTTTTGATCATTTATTTTATTTTATTTTTGTTCACTTTGGTCTTTCATCTTTTAAAAAATTAAAAATTTTGATCCTTTATATTTTTTTAAAAAGTTTCAAAATGGAATTTTCCGTTATAATTCTAATATAAAACATTAGTAATATTTTTCCTCAAATCCTTATTTATGAAATGTCATGCGTCGCAATCGAAGACGATTTTCATTAATTGTGTCATTTTTTTTTCTTCCTTTATTACTTCTTCTTTCTTTAGTTTTTGCATCTCACACCTTTGTGCCACCATCACATTGTTGCCTATAGTACAATTGTCTTCATCAATGTAATGAGTGCATGATAGATCCAAAAAGATAATGTGTTCCTCATTCTTTCTTTGGGATATAGATGTTTGGTTGTCGTGGAAGATGAGTAAAGATTTAGCGTGAGCGATCTTGACGGTCCTAGAGAATGATGAGACAATGGTTATTGACGACTATAGTTTCAAGATCTATTTTCTCACTATGGTGAAAGAGTGTTTGCTGGCTTTAAGAAAAAGAAAGATAAAAAAGTTGGAAGTCATATCGACATCGACGAATCCAAGATGGAATCGTGTAACGAAGAGGTAGTTAAAGGAAGTTGAAGGAGAAATGGAGAAGAATCCGATAAGGGAAACAAACATTGCCACAATAATGAAGAAAAAGTGAAAAAATAAAAGACATAACAATGTTAGCTTAAAATTAATGAAAAAAAAATCATTTTGAATTTTTTTAAAAACATAAAAACTCAAAATAAACTTTTTAAAAGACAAAATATTAAAGTAAAAAAAATAAAGGACTAAAAATATATTTTAGCCTATATTTATTAAAGTTAAAAAAATAAACATATTTTAATAAAATTGTTTTCTAATAAATATTAGTTTTTAAAATATTTACTTTTCTTAATTTGTGTTAGAAAACTTTAAACTTAAGTCAATTTGGGACGAAAGAAGTAATTTATTTTTTTCTATTTTTATTTATTTTATTTTAATTTTCATAACCAAACAGAACTTAAAATATTATTTTGCATAGTTTCTTTCTTGTTTTTAATTTTAACGTAAAAGGCTGCCTTTTTGTACAATTCTCTTGAGAATTTTTATAAGGATTTTCTACCTATGCGCTTTTTTGTGTTCGCCATAATTTTGACGCATTTGAAATTGGTGCTTCTAATTAAGCTAATGTTATTGTGATTCTTTTTTTCACAGGAATCTTTTGTTCCGAAACATTAGAAATATTTTGATAACCGTGGACATTTCTTTCAACACAAATTCAAACTTTATAATATTATAGAATACCAGTCCCATCTCTTATTATTGTAATTGATGATTATAAAATAATTAAACTTGAACTAGCGAGTGTGCTAAAGATACTTAATAAAAAAATATTAAAAATTATGATAAAATTTAGTAATATTAAATATTATATTTTTATACAAACTTTTCAGTTTTAATTCTTTAATCAGTAATGATTAGCGTTTTCCAACTAGTTTTAACGTTAAAATTTCTAAGCCATAATGATTAACATTTAGACATACAAAAAAGAACTGACTGTGGTAATAAAGAAGTGAATCCTATAAAGAGAATTAAATTCAAACCTTAACATGATGTCAAAAAGTTCAAACCTTAACAAATAATTATTAAAAGAAACTCTTCATATTTGTAGAAATTAGTCCTACAAAATTATTACTAATCCTTTAGAATCAACAATCATCTCCAATATTACTCAGCTCTTTCTAACATTTAATACACATGTTGTAACCAATTCAATGAGGTCAACTACACCTGTAAGATATAAATAGATTGAATCAATCAGCTAATTTATTGGTCAACAGCAATTTTAATTGCAATGGAAAGAAAAGCATCACATCATTCGAAAGTATTTGCTCATTTCAAATATAAATATTGATTTGTTATTTTTTAGGTTACCAAAACAATTAAAAAGTATACAGATGGCAACTGAGAAGGTAAGGTGTCTAATATTTGGAGGGAATGAAATAGGTGTCAATCTCCCTCACAATTCTATTTATCTCAATTTGACCCTCTAAAGTGAGGGAACTTCTAATGTAAACAAGAGTATGTAAAGTAAATAATTTAAGGTAATTTTAATATTGAAAAGAAATTAATTGTTGACATTTTTAACATATTTATCATTTATTATGTATGTATTTATAATATTAATTATTAATTTTTTCATTAATAATCGAGATTATGTACATTATTATTTAAAGTGACTTGCATACATTAGAGAAGTCCACTTCGTATAATTCTATTTTCTTTCCATTAGGCATGCTAACAAGGTAGGTAAGACTTTTCTTGTCTTCGTCTCACAAAAGATGAAGCAAGTTTTAGATCATGTTTATGAGAAACAAAAATAAAAAAATATTTATACTTAAATATTTAAATTTAACGTCTTTTTATTGGGTGAAAAAAATAACGAGAAATCACCTCACTTTTTTTTATTTATTAAAAAACCAATTTATTTTTATACATTTTTAAATAAGTCATATATTAAGTTATTAATTATATTTTATTTCAATAATATATAAAATCAATGAATGACAAAAATCTTAAAACTTGAATTATATCTTTAGTAAATGTGTAATTTCAATTTTATTATTATATTATCATATCCCACTTTATTTTTTTAAAACTGAGAAAAATCCAAATTAGAATTTAGTCAAACAAGTTTTCTTATCAAAATTTGGTTGGAATTAGATAAATATTAACGTTTTTTGATTTAATTCTCATGTCTAATCTCAATTAAAATAATACACAAGTATGAAAAAAAAAAAAATCTTTTAAATGGAGCTTAGTTGATTGTTAATATTTTTTCCACTAATAAGTCACCTTTTACTTGAGGAAATAGAAGAAGAAGAAAAGTAAAATGAATACATAATTTGAATCCTATTATGGAGATAGTAAATTATGAATCGAAGCATATGTTTCATTTTTTTTTCGAATTTCTTATATTTGAAAAATCTAACAGAAAATGGAATTGTGACCGAGTTAATATCTTTGTGCGTCTTTAAATTATCTGGTTGTTCAATGTTCTTAATGATTTGTATTAAAGGGTTTATTTCAGTTGATTAAGTAAATTTGTTACTTTTTTACATATTTTTAATTTTTATGAATAAAAAATATTTATAATGATCTAGTTGAATGTCTCTTTTGTGTGATTAAGTGAAATGCAGCAGGTGAAACAAAAGTTGGTAATGATAAATGTGAGTTTTTCTACAATGGAACATTTACTCTGATTTAGGTAGATGCTGGGACAAACTAACTGTGAGATTGAAGGCATGGAAAGCAAAAGGGCATCTTAATTAAAAAAACCTATCTACATATAAAGGAGTTAATTGAATTATCAAACGAACAAGTGGGACCAAAAGAAAGAAAATAAAAGAAGAGAACCCTAATACGTTTGGTAAAGGGAGCAGCCCTAATATGAAGTGTTTTTATTCACAACCACCACATACAAGTCACAACTACCTTAATCAATTGAAGATATCAAACTGATTGAGCTAAAACACAAAAGCAAAACCATGTGACGCTATCTACTAATCAAAAGAACTATTTAAAAAAGATGCATATATGTGGTCCTTGCCTTCCATTTGGTCTGTCCATATGTCATTGTTTGTCAACCAAATACACCAAAGACAGAGAAACCACCCAAAGCTAAAGACAAAATGAGGGCACCCTCAACTGATTCCACCAACCTGGCCAATTTATACCCCTTTTTATTACATCTAATTACCAGACATTATTTAATTGTGATTATGTGGATGTAGGGACGAAGTAGTCTGAAAGCACATGGGAACATTATCTTTATTACCTGTTTAGAGCAAGATTAATCAAATCCAAAGAAACTCAAAATAGTGCTAAACTATTGGGAAACTTTCTTGTAACGCGCTTCTATAGTATAAGTATCGATTTGGATTCTCTCATGTTTATTAACATGATAATATATATATGATCATTTTGAAGAGACATATACATAATTTTTAATCAAAGATTCATCATGATTGGTTGTAAGACTCACACAATATTTAATAAAAACTAAATTTTTCTCTTCAACATAAACATATCATATTAGTTAACAATATTAGGAAATCCAATTTCATTCAGTACAACTTTGCTGTCATATAGCAAATGAATACTAAATTGATTTTATATAGCTTTCATTGACAGCATTTATAAATATATTGGAAAAATATTTTGGTTTCAATTGTCTAATTAATGTCATAATTGATTGACACGAGTACCGATTAAATTAACATTTTATCTTTCTGCCATTTTCTACAACTATAAATTACTATCCAGTTAATTAAAGTCGATCACATATAATGTTGACTAGGTATAATTGTTTATTAAGATAATAAATTGATCTGGACACTGCATTAGCATTTTCAGTTCCTTTTAATACTTATGCAATCTCTCATGAACACTAAAATTATAAGTACATAAAATCATGAATCAGGAATTATTAGACCAAGAATATCCACATAAACTAGTATCGGTTGATCCTTGTCTGTTGTTGAAGTTTGACTAATTACGATGTTGATTTTGTGTATACAAAACGTTTTACACACTAGCTACATTCATATGTATTTAAGTATAAGCATTGATATGTAATTTCTTTTGTTAGAATGATTTATATCGTGTATCTTTTAATTCGATAATAGATTTTGAGAGGAAATTACCCTGCAAAATTTTGATAAATTTATTAAAGATTTATTTTACTTATTTTGAAGTATATATAATATAAAAAAATCTGATTAGTTTACTAGCTAAGAGAAGGATTTTTTGAGTTTGGATAGATATTATTCTTACTTCATGCGTGTGTGTTTTTTTATTAAAAAAATTTTGAGCTGAGGGGTCTCTCCTCATTTTAAAAACATGCACGATAAATACTAACTTTTATCAATATTCATAATAAAAGTACATGTTACTTATCAATAAGATATCAAGAGTCAAATCCAAACCACATAATTATCATCTCACAAAAAACCATATAATATATTATGAGAAAAAGGTGAATGAGTTGAGCCAAAATTTAGCATCAAATTGTAAACTAATTAATTCTACGGATAGTACTGCTAATAATGATTAATATAATTGTGCAGTTAATTTATATGTACTTGGCCAATAAATCTTGATTTAGATCTTATGAGACATGCAGTTATTTTATCACACTTACCACATATTAAAGGCGTATATAAATTAAATATTTATTGCATGTTTACTAAAAATCTATCCTCTTTTCCCCCAAGAAAAGGATCTCTCATCCAAGACGAGGACCAGTGGTACTTTTTTTTGCTAAGAATAGTTTAGCTTCTAATATAATTTTTTTTTCCATTTCGTTTTTATATTTCTTAAGGACCATTACGTGGTCCCCTTTTATTCCAGTTATAATATGATTAACAATTGTAAACCCTACAGAGAGAGAGGGAGACAGAGAGAGAAAGGAGAGGGAAGGAGTCATTGTCAATAGCTGTAAGGAGGAGCAAAACCTACCATTAAATACTCCCTCTATGGCACAGTGAAAGAAAAGAGACATTGAGCTGCGCACAGGCATTCATATGGATCAGGAGATGAAAGGATCACGAGGGCCTTCTTTTAATTACTTCAGACATGCATGGCTTGTTCCTTTTTTGTTAATTTCTATGTATCAAGATATTGGTACCCTCACAAGATTTGCATCATTGAAAGGGGTTCATCACTCTCTTTTCACGAGTATGTTGGTTTGAGAGGTTGAAGCTGCCAGCATGATCTGGTAAACCACACACTTTTTTTTCTCATCTTATGCCTAATTTTTCACCACTAGCCGTTAGAGAAAATAATGGTAGAAAAAAATCCATCTATTCATTTTTAGCTCGAATTCAAGGTTAGTGGTATGTATCAATGGTGAAAGAAAGGATGGAATTTTTAGTACATGTGTTAAGTTTACCTGGCTAGTTTTTTTTTTTCATTTTCTTTGAGTCCTGAGCCAAGCAATTAAAGGGACTTATTGTAAACTGGAATCCTTAAAGGAAACCTACCAGAAGAACACAATTTGGTTATTATAAGATTTGGTTCCACCAGGTCATCTTGCAGCTTCAATCACTCAATAACCAACAGATTAGTTTCTCAACCGATGAATTCTGGTACTGTTCAACTACAATCTCAATTGCAATTTCAGGTACCAGCCTTTCACACTTTCAATCTCATTTCTTTTCTGATATTATTTAATTTCTTTTAATTTCAACTATATGTTTGTAAATACATGTCTTCTACTCTCTTCCCGGTATTAATTATTAGTCACTTTTCCACATACATATATATTCATGCACAGATATTTATTATTTGTTAATAATGAATGAAAATGTTGTCTATAAAAATGACCAAAAGAAAAAGATGGAAGAGTATATGGACACATAGGACAAAATATGAGCTTGTAATTATATATAGTTAGTGAATAATTCATGACCATCATGAGTTTAACATATTCTGGTTAGTACTATACTATACGGGTATGTGTGGTTCTACAACATGAAAGTGATCTATCTAACAGAAATAATCGTTCACGTATTTGTTTTGAGTCGTACTCATTTGTCTCATAATCTCAACAACCTTTCTCTAACTCTTTTTGGGATGCGTTTTCTGATATGAGTTAAGAGACAAACAGAAGCGGTTTAATTTGTTAGTTTCCAGGGTAGACAACTGTATGTGGTCCAATATTCATTCTATTCAGCTTATGCTAGCTAAAATTCTTTGGATTATATTCATATGGTAGGTATACATCCACCGACTGAAATGTTCTAGTGGAGGCAATGGAATGGACTATTTTGCATTTTCATTTTTTTTGTGTTAAATTTTGTTTAGGTTGATCGGTGCTGCATCATCTCAAAAGAGTTTAGTCTCTTGTTTTAGCCTCATACGGGGTTTTAAATTGTGGTACAGTTGCAATTATATTGTGACTGTTACGATTAACCTTGCCCTAAATTGCATTCAATAAAAAATTAAATTCAACTAATTTATTTGTGTGGCTAAGCATGCCTTTCATCCAGTTGCCTGGAAATTCTTTGTTTGACATGGATTCCTATTTCTTAGAATGCGTGTGATATTCTATTAAATATATACAGCTTTTATAGATTGTTGCTTTTATTTTAGGTAAATGACAAAGGAGAAATATGTGGAAATGGGTTGACAAAAAGGTTGTGTTTAAAGGTACTAAGCTGATTATAATTAGCATATTCCCAGTGTTAACTTACATGTGAATTAACTCATTAGAGTGAATTAGTGATGAGAGATTTTGATAGATGCATCAGGATTTAAATTAAATTTTTGTTGGTGTTATTGTACATTAAAAAAAAAAAAACTTCCATGTGAATCTACACGTGGTTTATAATTTCTTATGATAAATTTGTTCACTCTTAAAATGGTTTCCTACTTCGACAGCAATTTAGCAACTTATTTGATTGAGCTAAATAGTGTTAAATTATCTCAAGATGAATTCCTAGTGCAGATTGGTCCAAGTCCAACACATGCATATCCATGCTCATT
This sequence comes from Pachyrhizus erosus, assembly GCA_026544285.1. Taxonomy (NCBI): domain Eukaryota; kingdom Viridiplantae; phylum Streptophyta; class Magnoliopsida; order Fabales; family Fabaceae; genus Pachyrhizus; species Pachyrhizus erosus. The sequence continues at coordinate 2,250 of JAMLFT010007668.1, read as the reverse complement.
TGCTTTAAAGAAGCTAAAATCAGGTAAATTTCAACTTGAATTCGGGTTTCTGATAAATCATATATATACTTCACATTATTTGAGTTTTCTTAGTTTATTTTGATTGTGACATTTTTTATTTGCAGACAGTCGAGTGGTGAGATGTACTGCTTACTCGAAATTATTGTAATGGGGCTGGAAAATTAAAAGAAAAACTAGAAACGAACTAAAAGTTTGCGTTCCACTAATTTAGGATCATATTCTTTTCAAATTAAATTTGTCCCGTATTTGCTTGTGTGATGTCATGTGCCATGCCTTCAAATTTATTAGTTTTCCATCGACTATTAAACTAATTTTTGAGTCTTTTTAAGAATTGTCTCCTCTAAAATAAATGTGATGTTTAGAGGATTAAGTGTGAAATTATGTCTATTTAATGGAAAAATAATAATTGACATTAAAATAATAAAAAATAAATGATATATTAATAGTATAAAATGTATTTATACTGTGATTTAATTATAAATTAACATATATAATAAAAAAAATTGCTTACATTAACATGGTAAATTTTTTATATTAGTAATATATATTCATTAAACTCTTAAAATAAATGTATACATAGTTCTATTTATGATATGTTTTATATATTCCTGTATTTTATTATAACCTAATTTATACAAATATATAACTTCTTATATATGTGTATGTATTTATGGCATTTTCAATTGTTAATTTTTTTAATCGTTTAACTTTACATTTTACCTTCCAAAGTATACTCCTCATTGGAAAGGAGTCAAATTCTTTAAAATAACTGCTATGGTTTTTCGCAAGGTAGTTTTGTTTCCCTTTGGAGCAGTTCAATGGTTGGATGGAACCTCAGCATTTTTGTATTCATTCTTCGATCGGTGGGTGATAAATTGCTTTGTATATATGATTGAGTTTCAACATTCCTTGAACCGATAAATGTTATCATAAACTCATAGTGAAAATGTCTTATAAGCTTCTTGGAGTTCTTTTTAATTTATTTTAATAAATTTCATAAAAATTATCAAAATAAGCTTTTTTCAAAAAAAAAAGAAAGAAAGAAAAAAAACCTTTACTGTTAAGCTCATGAATGATCTCTTACTTAATACGTGTTTATTAATAAATGTTTAATTAAACTGCTTATCCAAATACTTTCACTTATATGCTAGCATTTTTTGGTTTCAAGTTTAGTGTGTCAAATACCTGTTCCTATGATTTGGGGCCATGGGGTTCGAGTTTTCTATGTAAACTTTCACCATACCTCATACAGGAATCACTTTCAACCAAGTTATGAGCATTGCCATCATGTTGGAAGTTTGATTTTGAAGGTCCCCATCCAAAATTTTGAATAACAATTTTCATGAAATTTTGGATTTTGGATTGTAGAAAGTTTCCAAAAATAAACGACAAGTTGGCAAATTTTTCGTACCTTTTAGTTGGAGGAGAATGTAGACAGAAGAGATTTTAAAAATTTCAAAATTTTGTAAAATTTGGAGGAAAAAGGTTATAATAGAGATCCATCCTAATGAGAAAAAGTTGTGGAAATGATGTTTCAATTAATGTATATTCTCTATTAGTCAAACATAAATGTAATTAGTTTAATCTACAAATATTTGACTTCGTAATAATTTTATCAGGCAATCACGTGGAATTTGGGACAAAAATGTTTTTAAGTATATTTGTTGTTATACAAAAAATAATGGAAGGTATCTCTTTTATCCACCATATGATATTAAGCTGTCAAAAGTGGCAAAGGCTAATGATGGCTAACATTGATGTTGAATATACATAAACTAGACGTGACAGAGAAAATGACAGATAAGTCACATAACAACTTGTAAATAGTAGACAACAAGACACCTAATCAGATGATTGCAATAAGGACCTTAGAAATCATGCACAACCTACATGGCATATACAAACCTGTTATAATATGCACAAGCGTAACTATGTGTTGTGCGAACCGCACCGCACCTCAAGGATGCTGATTGGAGTAGGTGAATGAAGAAAAGAGATTTATTATTTCCAAAATTCGAGGAGTGGAAGCACACAGACCTGTATAAGTAAATCAATTTGAGTTGTGGCATCCACGATTATGACACTCTTCCCTAAAAATTACTCTCAATTGGTCTAAGACACCAATAAGAGTGAACAATGACAAATTTAAGAACAGATATTTTATTTAAAAAATAAAAACTAATAATTATCATTATAAAAAATAAAAAATTTAAATATACTAAATTAAAA
>JAMLFT010007667.1:0-14561 GCA_026544285.1 Pachyrhizus erosus | reverse complement strand
ATATATATATTTATATATTATTTACATAATTTGAGTTATTAAAAATCCAAAAAATTTTAATTATATTTTCTCCTCTTATTTCTACTCAATTACTCTTTCCCAATGTATATTTTTATAAGTCTCATTTGATTTAATTTTAATATATGCACATATATATAAATTTATTTTTATGTAATTATAAATTTTCTTTTCTTTAATAATTACAATAATTTCCTAAAATAGTTTAAATTAAACTCTAATACATTTACTATCACAAAATCATTCTAAAATAAGTATAATTATTACTTAAAAGGTCTCTTATTTGTTCTTATACTATTTTTCTTATTCTAAACAAATAATATTATTTGTTATTTTAAACAAGATGTTATAGGGCAAGTCTTTAACCATTGTCTCTTTTGGATATGTTTTAACCTACTATACTTGTTTATTTTCTAGGAATGTTTGTAGATTTTTACTCATCAATTTTGATAAAATTATAAAAAATTGACGTAAAAACCTTTAATTGTATATAAAAAATTTACATTTTAAAAATTATTTATCATCTAGATTTTGAGTCAACATTTAGTCTTGTTTGTTGGAATCCAAAGTGAGGACCAACTCATATTCAAATTCTTGAAAACTTAGTTACTGTTCAATTTGAATTATTGACATAATTCATTACATAAATCTTGATGTGTTGTTATGAGGCCTTAGATTATAAGACCCAAGAAGTACAAATTTTGGGCAATTATTTGTGTATGAATTTTATGTATGGAATTTGATGATTTTGTGACTTTTTACTGTGGTTAATTAGGTGTGAATTATGGTGTGTTTTGACGGACGTTGTAATACATAACATTTCTCTTAGGATGGTCACAAAGACTCGCAAAAAGGGAATGATGACGACTATAACTTGGTTCTAGTGCTTGTCATTTTTAGACGATAAACAAAAAAAGTAAAACCCTAAGAAAAAAAAGTATGAGTTAGGAATATATAATGTATAACATAATTAACCTTTTTGTTTTCTTGACAAGCTTAGATTAAACTAGGACAACTTGCACAATGATTTAAAAAATTTAAAATTAGGTAACCTCCATAAGAATTGAGAGAGTGAGATATGTGTGAAGTTGAGGGGAAAGTTACACGTAAAACTTAATAAAACAAAGTATAACTCATGTTTTGTCTATATGGTTGATTAGTCGTGATATAACAACACAAGAATTGTGATCCTAGTGCGACATATGTGTATAAGCACAAGCTTAAGGCAAGATGCCAAAAGTGTAAGACCTAAAGTATGTATGGGATGTTCTAGTTGTGGAAATGATAGAGCTAGCAAAGTGAAGATTGAATGACACAACTCACTGATATTGATGAGGGAGGTAGGTGTAATTGATAATGAAACTTTGTGGAACTAGAGGTGGGGCCTTGAGGATTGTGTGTCAGTTCGTCATGGCTTATCAATAGAGATAGTGGAACCCCACAGTTGTAGAAAAAGGATAATCCTAGTGATGATGAGTGATTGAGGAGTTAGTCCTTAGAGAATGAATGACAACAAATTGGTACCTGATAAATGAATCATACGACATGATTATCCTTGGGGTTCACAAAGTCAGCTTTACAATCCTAATTGATTATGATGTCATTGTTAAATTGGTAAGAGCCTACTAGAGTACCTTAATTGACAACTAAACAATATGGAAAATGATTTAAGGACTACATACTAACACGATTTGTACTATGAGTGAGAATGTTAAACAATCACTCAAATATGGTTGGCAGGCTATGTGTGATTGTCTTGAGTCATCTATTGTATCTTCGATGAAGAAGAAAGACTCATTCCTTTGTTTTTTTTTATTTTTAAGAACAAGTAAAGATGCATGAGCCTTGACTCCATCTTTAAATTGATTGCTACGATGGGAGGTGGACCCATAATGTGGTAATGGGCGAGGAACAATTCATTAACTACCTCTATTTTTCTTTGGCATTGTCAGATGAGGCCAATATATTGCCCCAGACATTCAAATGTTTCTTGCGGTGGACACAACCTACTTTATCATATTTTTGTCATGTCACACCTATAGAAGTTGTCAAGATCTTATCTTTCTTGTCGCCTTCAACATTTTACTAACCAAGAGGTGACTAAGAACTTATTCTATACTTTTGCCTCTTTAATATCCCTTTTGTTAGAGGGATGTGCCTTCCCATTTGGGACTGGTCCTCACACCCTGACCCTAATTGGGGTGAGGGTCAACAAATAGGATAAAGGCCACTAGAGTTGAACGAGGAGGAGGAGGATGATGAGTCTCTACTGAACCGGATCACAAGGTGTTAAAGATGAAGGCATAGATACTCAAGATGACCTTTACAATAGAAGGAACAAGTTGGCTGGTTGAGTCCAAGGAGGAGGAGGATCCTAAGGAGGACCTTGAGGAGGTTACTTCACGAGGATCTTGTTAGTATAATTCTTCCAACTTGTTAACCCATGCCTGACATAGTGGACACAAGATTGGAGGCTAGTGATGATTGCTATAAGTCTAGGTTTCCTTTTTTATATTTATGGATAGACCTAGGATTCAAACCTTTTACATGTGTTTAATCATCTAACATTTTTTTGCCACATGTATTTTAACTTATTACTAAGATAGGTTAGGTTACAGTCTAAGGATACTAGGTAGATATTCCTTTTCACTTGATTCAAACTCTTATATAATTATATATCTATGCATTTAGCCTTTTTACACTTCATATTTTCTAAGCGAATATGTATTCATGATATTACATTATTTACTCATTACCTTTGTTAATAAGACCAATTTTAGGCATCAGATTCCTCTTTTCTGATTTCACACTAACAAATAAAAAGTTTTAATTTTTTTTTGCAAAAATTCGTCCATGTTTCTTTGAGTTTGAAATATTTTACGAAATTAAATGAAATAAAAATATTTTAGAATTAGATAGAAAGGGTATTTAAATAAGTGTTGTAAACTAAAGTTTAGGACGATACAACCATTATTTTACTAGATCTGAGGATTCCACTTTCAAACACACATAGAGACAGAGGGAACACCTATTGTGTCAAAGTGAATAATGTAGAATATGATTGAGAAATTTAGAAGGAAGTTGAATACATTTATTCCCTTTCTTAATTTAAAATAACTTTCAAGGATTTTAAACTTTTAACACAATTAAAGACTTTTCAAATTATGGTTATTTATCCCTTTGTCAGATAAACAAAAATGATATTACTGAATCTTTTGATTAATGAACCAAAACCAATTTAAGAGAGATAGAAAGATGAACACATAGGTTTATATTGGTTTAGGCAAATTTCAAGCCTATATCCAGTGTTTGTTTGACAACCCTAGTCAAACCCTTCTTACATTATAGAAATATGTAATATAAAGGCTATGCACACACAATTTCTATATACCCTTTTTCTTGAAACCAACAAAAAATAACAAGAACCACACCACTTTTTATCTTTCAATCTTAGAACCCCTCTAAGATCTAAGCAATCTAAAAAGAAAGTTTGATGGATTAGAATATACTTTAGAAGTGTTGATTATCTAAGTTGAATTTTGATCTTACACACTTAAAAAATTCTTGACTTTTTTCTTGGACAAATCTCTGAATGCAATCAATACTTATTTTACTTTGATATTTTTATTTGAAAACAGAAAGAAAACTTATTAATTTGAAAGTAACCTTTGATCTTAACGAGTTTTTGTGTATTTGAAAGTAACCTTTTTATAAAGAGTTTTTTTTATTTTAAAACTGATTTAATGGATTACATAACATTTAGTTATGAATTCTAAACTATGTAATTGATAATGTAATCGATTAAATCGATCTTTTTCTCTCAAAAAAACATCAATATTGATAATGTAATCAATTACTCTCATGATGCAATTAGTTACATCAAAGTAATATGAAATATAGTTTTTTTGGACAACATGTAATCAATTAAATCGAATTATAATAAATTACGTAAGCTCAAATTTTTTATTCTAGATTCTTTTGGCTCTTTGTAATCGATTGCACATTCATGTAATTGATTAAAACAATAAAAAGACTATCTGATTTGTAATTAACAAATTTTTGAATCAACTAAGAATTATATGCACACATAAACCTATTTTACTAAACAAACAATATAATGTCACATCTTTACATGATTGACATAATGAAATAAACCAAAATTTGAATCTTGAAGTCTTGATCTTCAACACATAGAGGAAGGAAATCAATAAAGCAACATGTAAAAAGCTAAACAAGGATGTGAAGCCCGATGACTAAGCCCAAACAATAATAGTGTCTGCAAAGTCAAGGACCTTGATCATTGTTTCTTCCTCAACAAACTGATTTGATCCATCACTTTGCCATTAACGTGCAACTCAAGGTGTAGAGGTAGAGGCTTGTTTTAAGAATAGGAATTACAAGCACCGATTTGGGAAACGATGAAGATTTAGGAAAAAAAACTAATTAACATAATAATTTCAATAAGTGAAAAATAATAAAAAGAAGATAACTGGTAAACCATCTTGACCATTCATTATTAAATTATTAAATTTAATAATTGTGATTTATTTACCCATTATAAATCATATGAGACAATGATCTATATTATCCTCCATATCAAAAGGACAATTTTCTAGTAGTGAAAAGTTGTCAAGAATTTATGTAATCAATATCAATGTTAAATTTTTTCAAAATAATCTATAGCATTATTCACATGTTTAACCACCTCTTCTTGAAGATTTATGAGTTAATTTATATTAAAAATGGTCTAATCTAACTCATTTATTAAATATATTAAGTCAATGTTTTTTAAAACATCCTTTTGATATAGAAAAAGTAAAACTTTAAATAATAAAAAATAGTAGAGTTAATAAATTATTTTATTTAAATAAATATCAATAATGCAGTAATGTTATATTTTTATATTAAATTTTTACTATTATTATTATTTTAGTGTGTACATTACACATGATAAATATCTATTTTATATAATTAAAATTTGTAATATATAAAAAATTATATGTAAATTATATTATAATTAAAATTTATAATAAATAAATATATTTAAATATCTAAATTGTATTTTTAGCTTATTATAAACCGTTTAAATTATACTGTGAAATTATTTTTAATTATTGATAATTTCTTTTTAAAAAATAAACTATTGAAATTCAATTTAAAAATAGAGATAAAAAATAAATTAAAAAAAGTTGTCAATTAAGAAAATCAAATATTCAAATAAACATAAAAATAAAAAAATAGTTTAAGATGAATATGAAAAAAAAAAAATAATTAGTAGAATATTGTGTGAAATATATATCAAAAGAGAAAAGAAAAAAAATACTGAGAATACATAATTAAAAAAGTAGGAAAAATGAAACTCACCTTCGAATTTGTATATTCTAATTTCTAATATTTAAATAGATTTATTAAAATTATATATATTTTTATATTTTTATACATTTAAATCTAGCTTACATAAAGGTTAAGTGTGTGATTATATAAAAGAGGTGAATTTGTTAGTCCTTTTAATTTCTTTTTATTTATTTCTATTAGTTTATTTAAAAGGCTTTACTATAAATTAAATTTTTTAAGCCAAATTATAAATAAGGTTAGATTAAACTTTTGAAAACATAAGGTCGTGTTTAAAATACTTTTTATTTTATGCATTAAGAACATAAGTAAGAGACATAAAATTCATCAATTCAAACGCTTTCAATGATTTTTAAAAAATAAGTATTACATGATTTTTTTTTTTGTTATAAATAAAATAAATGTTCGATAAAAAATATATTTTTAACTTCTTGTGCATTTAATGCATAAGATAAAAAAATATTAAAAAATATCTATATCAAATTAAATAAAATAAATAGACATTTAAACAATAAATCAGGTATGCTTAACATAAAACTTAACCTAACCTGCCAATTTTCCCCTCTACATTCATGTGACAAAAGCCTCATTCTTAATTTGGTAAACCAATCCTGTTTGAGCTGAAAAAACCCAACTTACAAAATAATTGCATTGACCACACTGTCCCCTCCATAATTCAAGAGGATTTCTGCAGTAACTCCTTTCAACCATCAATAATTATTCAAATACCATATACATCTAATGGTTTTATTTAATGCAAACTTTTTGTCTTGTATCTTTTATTATTATTATTATTATTATTATTATTATTATTATTATTATTATTATTATTATAAATATCAATAGCATCTAGATTTCTTCCAACACCATCTCTCTGCATAATTTATTCCAAAGAAAAACCATCACCCACCACTTGTGCATTGTTTTCTGACACAGACACAGACACCATTCCTTCCGCGGCTTCACTTTACCCCCAGAACCCCCCCTCCTCTCTCTCTCAAAATTCAACACGCTTTGTGGATTAAAATAAACTTAACATCTTTTCTTTATTTTCTTCTCTTCCCACTATAACATCCACCTTCTTCATATTTCCACCTCTTTCTTGTTCCAAATCTCCATCTGGGTCATTAGTTTCTGAGCCCCTCTTGTTTTTCAACCTTTTACTCCATTCCTTAATCCAACAGAGTTCTTGGTGAGTGCTTCTGAAAAAATTGGAACTTGGTTTGGGGATTGGTGCTTTTTGGGTACCCAATTGAGTATTTTTTTTTTCTTTCTCAAATCCATAAGTCAAAGCTCTCACCTTTGATGTGTTGTAGCCAAGGTCCATGAGTTGTTCCTTGTTGTGCAGAGAAGGGCATGGTCTTTTTGCTGAGTGTGAGTGATTCTGCTACTTACCATACTATTTAGTTTAACACCTTGAGGGGAAGTAGAATGGGATCTGGCAATGAGGTTCACTCAGTTGTGGAGTTCAATTTGGATGCCAAGTGGGTCATAGATCCCAAGGAACTATTTGTTGGGCCTAAAATTGGGGAAGGTGCCCATGCCAAAGTGTATGAAGGAAAGTAAGTCAACCTTTATTTTGATTTTCTTTTAATTTTCTGATTCTGCTGTTGGATTCAATTTTGGTTTTTGAACCCTTTTGTCATGAGAATTTTCCCCTTTCTCTTCTGTTAAGATTTATTAGAAAGTTCTTGTAAAAAAAAGATTTATTAGAAAGTTTGTTTTGATTTCTAAGTCTGCAATACCCTGGCTCTCTTTCCCTGGTTTCCCTTTTGCATCTGCCATTAAATCCATCCAGATTTATGTGCAATTTCACATTCGCTATTTGTATATAATCTATTTGTTTAGAAAAATACATATTTTGCATCCATTATTGGTTTAGAATAGAGGATTACTTGATGACTTTGTGCCTTATTATTGTTGGATTCTCTTATTTTGCAGATATAAAAATCAGAACGTTGCTGTTAAGATTATTAATAAGGCTGAAACTCCAGAACAGATTTCTAAGAGAGAGGCTCGATTTGCTAGAGAGATTGCCATGTTATCTAGAGTTCAACACAAAAATCTAGTCAAGGTTATTATCCCAGAGCAAAACCTTCTCTTTTCTGAGGCATGTGTATCTTTATGCGTGTGTATATGTGTGTATAGACATAGATATATACACTAATTGGAATTGGCAATAAATAGTTATAACATTTACTGGTACTCAATTTATATTTATATCCGTAAACTGGGCAAAATATGTCTCACAAAAGCTTATACATTTGTTTGATGCCAGTTTATTGGGGCCTGCAAAGAACCTGTTATGGTTATAGTAACTGAACTTCTCTTAGGTGGAACATTACGCAAATATCTGTGGAGTATCCGGCCAAAGTGCTTGGATATGCATGTTGCTGTTGGATTTGCTCTTGATATTGCCCGGGCAATGGAATGCTTACACTCTCATGGGATCATTCACCGCGACCTTAAACCTGGTATTCCTTTATAAGATTGTCAAACTTGCCAGTTTTGTTAAATTTTAGCTGGTAACTCATAATGGAAAAGATTGGGACTTGGCTAGAATTTTATGGACTTTTACATTTTGTGTAATCTTAAAAATGTGGGTTATGGCCCTAACTCAACCTCAAAACTAACTCTCCCTCACCTTATGACTGTTAGCTTTTAGGGTTGAGTTAGGTCTTTTACCCACATTTCTAATATGGTATCAGAGTTTATCTTAGTGATTTGTTCTTGGGGCTATCGTGTCACCCACTATCAAACCACTCATAGATATTTAGTTTTGTAAACTTCATGCTCGAGATGTCTAGTACTTAGCGTAAGGGGGGTGTTGGAGATTCCACACCAACTAGTGATATGGCTAAAATAGTGTATATAAGTAGGGAGACAACCCTCATCCTATGAGAGCTAGCTTTTGGTTGAGTTAGGTTCATAATCCACATTTCTAAGATGTAAGATATTTTTTGCTTGTTATTTGCTTAGGGTTGTTGACCTTGATTAAAGCTTTCGAAAAAGGGGAATAATAGTCTTTTATTTATTGTTCCATATGTGCCTGCAAATAAAAGTGACAGTCTTTGTTATTATTACTTATTGATCTCAATTTCTGGTTATGTATCTTGTGGTTTCAAGCCTAGAACTTGCAAATATCTGAAAATGTAATGTCACTGGTATTTGGATACTTGTGGATATATTTTGGATATCGAGTAGCAACTTGGGCAATTTATGCACATTTAGTTATAATTGAAGATTCTATGAGTGCCAGATGTTATGGATAACATCATAACAATGTTGTGATAAAGAATATACAATCCATTCATTCTCGTTTTAAGGTACAATATTTTTTGGATACCATTGAGAAAATGAATATCTATTGTGAGAAGCTAAGCTTATAATTTACATACAATTGATAATAATATCAAGCAATATATATCTCTTCTATTCATTAAGGCTCAAATGTAAAATCTGATCGTATATCCTGTTTTCTTCCCAGATAACTTGATCTTGACAGCAGATCATAAAACAGTTAAACTTGCCGATTTTGGTCTAGCCAGAGAAGAGTCCTTAACAGAGATGATGACTGCCGAGACGGGGACATATCGTTGGATGGCTCCAGAAGTACTTATTATTATTGAAAACTAAACAATTTATTAATTTTCCAGTTGGGTGGTACATATTTGTAATTTACAATTTCATTCTTGTTTGGTGGCAGCTTTACAGCACTGTCACTCTAAGGCAAGGGGAGAAGAAGCATTACAACCATAAGGTGGATGCCTATAGCTTTGCTATAGTGTTGTGGGAGCTCATCCATAATAGGTTGCCTTTTGAGGGCATGTCTAATCTACAGGCTGCATATGCAGCTGCATTTAAGGTAGCTAACATTCTGTTCATCTGGTGCTCACTATAATGAATTGTGCTGAACGTGATAAAACTTGTATAATTTGTGACCCCTAGCAAGCAGTCTCTTGCAGAAATAAAAGCTTCAGAAGTAGAAGAGTAACAAAGTAAAGTTACATTTTCTTGGAAAGGCTGATTGATGATTTCTTGATGCATCTGGAAACATTTTTTTCCACTTTTGGGGTTTCCTTTTGGAAACATGTTTAACTCTTGATTTGGAGGTTTATTTTCACTTTGTTTTATGTTTTCAAAGATTTATTATAAGAAATGGTGAAATGTGGAGACAGTAAAATGCTGTTTTCACAATTCCCTGTATATAAATATTGGAAAACAGAAAGCAAAGTAAAAATAAGATGTGATTATTAGTTAAAAAATGAAATAAAAGAAGAAACATTCTTTGTTCAAATCAAGCAGTCCCTTCATTTTAAGTATAATCACAGATTAGCCGGAAACTGGCTATGGCAATAACTCTATCACTGTTGGTATAATTCGATTATGAACTAGTCAAGTTTTTAATGCTGCCTAAACAACACGTGGCAATATATAAATTATATGCTGCTGTTTTTCTTTTAGTTTACTCGGGATTAATGATATAAATATTTACTCAACTATTTCAGAATACAAGGCCAAGTGCTGAAGACCTTCCTGAAGATTTAGCTCTGATTGTGACCTCTTGTTGGAAAGAGGATCCAAATGATCGGCCGAATTTTACTCAAATAATAGAGATGCTGCTTCGATATATAACTACCATTTCACCATCCGAGCCAGTTGTTCCGATGCAAATCACATCTAAGAATGCTGTTTTGCCACCAGAATCTCCAGGTACAAGTGCTTTGATGGCTGGAAGAGATGATTCAGGAGAAACCCCAAAAGGCAACATTGAAGGCAGGTCTAAAGGGTTGTTCTTCTGCTTTAACCAGTGTTACTGATGACACAATGCACTCACACAATTTTTTCATTGGGGCTGTCCTAAACCACAGTATGGCAATATGAATAAACCCCACCAAATGTTACAACTAGAATCTTAACAGGAAAAATAAGTTAGTTTAGTTCACCTTGATTCCATGTTCTCAGCAAGAGTAGCATGACATGCTCTTTTAACATTGGATTGACTTCTAACTTATTAGGGTTAAGGTTGCTGAGATGTATTTTGGTATAATATATATTGTTCATCCAAAGGCCTTCACCTCCTGCATAATGTATGGAAATGACATGGGATAATAAATGAAAATGGGGGAATAATTGTATCTCTGCATTCATGTGATCCGTTTGTGCAACTTTGTTACCTTTCCAATTTGCATGCATTTATGTTTGCCAATGTTGATGCTTCTATGTGCTAGATGCATATACATAAACTCTATCTCAGCCAATAACTTGTTAGGGTATGATTGGTTTGAGATTTTTTTTTTCCTTTCCATTGTTATTTTTACAAATAGTTATAAAATATTTTGTTTTAGTTTTATTTCTTATTGTCAAAGTGTTGTATAAGAAATTGTGAAAATAAAATTTGTTGTTTTTACTACTTTATATAAGGTTTTGAAAACAGAAAAAAATAACATAATTTTGTCAATTGTAAAAATAAGAAATGAATATAAAAAGCATCTTTGAAAACCAAATATGTTCTTATCCTTAATTTTTCAACGTTTAAAATGGGGGCGAGCTTGATGGATTGGCACAAATTGTTTAATATACAGGATGGTTGGTTTGATTTTAAACATTAAAGGCTAATTTTAATTTAAACAGCTAGTAAGATTTTTAATTTAGTTTTTGCAATTGTTTGGACCTTATTTATAGAAATTAAATTTTATGATGAATTAAATTTAGATGTAAAAAAATTGAAAAAAAAAACTTTAGAGTAGAAGTAAAAGATCTTTGGGTTAAGTTTTATTAAATTATGAGTTTAATTTATATGAAAAAAGTTTTACAATGATAATTATTAAAAATTATAGTTAGTATGATTTTTAAGATAAATATTATAAAAATTAATAAGCTTATTATATATATTAATTTATAATTAAGTGATTGTGTAAATTTTTTTAAGATTTTAATATCATTTTGGTTCTATACAAATAGTTTTTTTTATTTTGCTTATTTAAAGTTTTTTATTGTTGTTTTAGTATTTTAAAGAATTTTTAAAATTTTAATAATTACTATCAAATAATAACATTAAATAATATTATAATAACAATTATGACAATTTAATAATTTATCGTGTCATTAAGATGTTTTGTAACTTCTTTTTTATTATCATAAAATAAATTTTGAAATTTGTGTAATTAGCAAATCACCTTTATTAAATGCATAATATTTAACTTTTCTTAACTTGGAAATGTAAAATAATTTTTCACCATTACATTTTTCAAATGAATGATCTAAAGTATTGGTACAAATTATTTTTCATCAATCTTTCCAAGATAAAGTTTTGAGATAAAGGAAATCATACAAACAACAATAGTGTAGTAAAAAGTCAACAATCATAATAAACATTTTTTTTTCATATAAATGGGAATTGGTTAAACTGATACCTTAAGTGTGCAAGTTCAAATATCCAATAATTATAAAATTATATAGGTTACAAATAATCACTTATACACTAGTAAATTTCATCATAATTAATATGCACATAAACTTCAAATATGCAAAATGACATGTAACAAGTCACAAAACATGTCCATACAGTTTTCGAGGTCCAAACTATTACTCGGTGGATATCTGTCACCTCTTCCCTAGCTAGAAATCATCTGATAATGAGGACTCGCCCCCATCACTCTACTAGCAATTGCATCTAACGTTTGGAGGTTGACAAGCTCGCTTCCACCATCAACATCTGAAAAGTGGGGGTTGTAGGAGTGAGTCATCAATTCTCAAGCACACACAAACATGGAAGAAAAGCATAAAATGAAGTATATTTGTATTTGTATACTCTCTCGTTACCGTGTCGTGCTTATTGGGATATTATTCTAATCGTATTTTAGGGCCTTCAGTGCCTCCAAAATTTTCTATCAATGAGAGAACTTACATGAAACTATTTTTCAATCCAAGATTTGCTTTATGGGTGACGATCGAGAGTACATACCTTGTCTGGTACATCGAATCAAGATACTCTCAATTGGATCATGGTAATGCTCCACTTTGTTGAGGACACCAAGCAGATCATGTGAATCCATCTGATCTCAAAGCTGTCATAACTTGACACCTTATACTACTCCTAAGGACTCACAGAAAGTCTACAAACATTTCTCAAGTAGCTATTGTAGTCAACCCGTGCAATACTCCAGTCTTAATTCTCACACTAGATTTTGTCATATCATTCGTCAACTACCTCTTCCACCTTTACGATCGAGTCTCTATTTTCAGTACTAACACAACGCAAGTAATTAGATGAGGTTTACCCTTATGATTCATCAACCTTTCAAACTCTCAAGTAGATTCCTTATACAAAACAAGCTATTGCCACTTTTTAAAGTTCAAGTCTTTCAATAAAGCTTGAACACACAGGAAACCATCATCCATATGGGGACTTGTCGCCATCAGAAATCCTCATGCACTTTTCTATTCTATTCTATTCTTCCTATTTACTTTGTCACTTAGAGGCATCCAACTATGTTCTTTGATCAAAACATGCCTTAAAGCATATAATTTTCTTACTTCCAATAACAGAGGCAAGACATTTAGCCATAACAACTTCAAATCTCAATTTTATTCCTTAACAAACAGTAATAATAACAATAATTAAGAAAGGGTAATGAGTTCTTTTCCCTTTTCATGCATATCTCATCCTCAATCATTTATATCATGTAGAGTGATTATGATAATGTATTAAGCAAGGGAAGTTAAGTCACTAGATAAAAGAATCTAAGAAACCAAAGTAAAAGTTTACTTACTCTCTAACATCGATAATTATTCTATTTATTAAAATTTGTTTATTATTAGCATCATTATTATTATCATGTCATTCCTAATATTCGAGTTAACAGTTTTTAAATTTATAACTCATTTTTATATGCATTTATTATTTATTTATTTAATCATTTAAATATTATTATTTAGTTATTTAGTTTATGAATTTATTAAGTTGATGGGACTACTATTTTGGTTGGACCTTAACCCTGCTCTATACATACTAAGTTCATTCTTAATGATCATCAAAATAAACTAGTAGCATAATTTATCCTAGTCTTTATATTGGTTAATATTAAGTTAAAATAATCAATTTCAATTTATTTAGTGGTATTCATTTTATGCATATCTATATAGTTATTAATTAACTTAGGTGACTCATCAATTCACACAATTAACTCTAATGTTACTATTATCATTAACAACAAAATTTAAAAATAAAGCACTACTGATCTTTATACCAACCAGTTATTATTTTAATGTTAATCATCCCTAGTTGTTTATTTAGTTATATTTCTCTATATAAGTTTCTGTTAAGCTCCAAGATGCACGAAACTAGAATTCCCATGGATCTTCATCTTTCACAAGCAAATATTCAAGGAATAAACAATGAACTAGGGAGAAGAATTGATTTTTGCCAGTTGAAAACTAATCTTCAAGATAAGGAATGAAGGAATCTGCCACAAAGTTTCTATGCTTTGATAAGGATTCAAAGAGAAATCACTGACTAGAGACTAGAAAGAGAATTATAAGCACTCACAATTGAGATTCATTAACAAATGATCAAAGGTATTGACTATAGTTGACTTGCCACCTTATATAGACAAACAACTCGAGCTAAACTACAAGGAATGTGGCGATTTGGACCAAGAAAAGGAGAAAAAGCTCATCCAATCCCATCTAAGCCAATACAAGTCCAAATCCTATAATTTAATGGGCTAAAATACAAGTCAAAAACCAAATACACACAAAAAGAAGTCCTAACTACTATGATGCAAAATACGAAGGCCTAAGTCATGGTTCCTAAGCTACAAATGTTCCAATTGGGCTTGTGTTCCAATGAAAGTCCAAAATCAAGCAATAGACCAATCTTCTCTTCAAGTCTCTTCTTCCTTGATCTTGTAAGAGGACCTTGAATGCTGCAATTTCCTTCTTCAAAAGCTAGGCATCTATCAATATCTCTTTATAATTATTCGCGTTATTACTATTCTCTCCCTCTTTCTTTCTTTCTCTTCCTTTATTTTCTCCATTTCTCTCTCTCTCTCTCTTTCTCTCCCTCTCTCTCTCTCTCTCTCTCTCTCTCTCTCTCTCTCTCTCTCTCTCTCTCTCTCTTTCTTTCTCTCTTTCCCTTTTTTTTTCTTTTTCTTTTACAATCTTTTTTTTCTTTTTTAATATAACCC
>JAMLFT010007666.1:0-14563 GCA_026544285.1 Pachyrhizus erosus | reverse complement strand
TTTAATTATATATAATATTTTTATATTTTAGACAATAAATTAATTAATATTATATTATTTTATTTTATATTTAACATAAATCAAATAATAATAGAATAAAATATATATTATGTTCAAATATCATAATTATTCTTTTTGATTAAAATTATATATATTTAAAAAATAAATCTAATTTTTATTTTTAAATATTTTAAATTATAAAAAGTATAATTTAAACTAAAATTTTAAAAAATATGTAGTTTTTTTATTTTAAAAAATATACATAAAAATTTTATTTATTTTAAATATTGATTAGGATAATTTAAGATTTTTTTTTTATCATATTCTACAAATTTTTAACTTAACTCCTTTGAAACAATAAAATTTATATTAGTAAATAAGATAGCAAAAATCCATAGTATAATTTTATCATATCATTTTAATCTAATAAACATTAAATTAAAATAAGATATTATAACTTATTTTATTACGTTTCACTCATCTTAATTATCAAATGATTTAATATTATTTTAAATTAAAAGAATAAGTCTCAAGATATATATTATTTTAATTTTTCAATTTAAGATGAATTATTTTTTCTATTTATATTGATAATATTTTTTAGAATGTTAATGTTATATTATATCATCTAACAAATAAGATTAATAATAAAATTAATTTAATAAAATTACTATATTCTTTCCTCTATTTAATTACAACTTTTCTTACTGCGTGTAGGAAAACTTAACATGATAAATATTGAAATTGTGCTAGTGGAAGATAGCATGTATCTTTGCCGGTCATTCATTTTTCTGGGTCTAGACTCTTCAGTTTCCTGTTTAGGTTCATCAGAAGTTAGTACTATGACCTAATTCTAGTCCTAGTTACTAACTACTACAAGAGAGAACTTTCCAGTCTGATCTATTATCTATAATTGAAGGAAGAAAAAAACTGTACATTGCTTGAGGACAGAAGTTGGTTCAATTATTAATTAAACAACCTAATACTAACTAATACATATATCAGATTAATTTAAACTAACCATCATCCACTATCCTTGCCATAAACAAAAGAGGAAACGGCTCCCCACTTCTGAATTGTAACACTGACGCCCTCATCATAAGATATACATTATCTTGTTCTCATTTCTAATTACTTATTTCAACGATCACTTAAAGAATGAATTAGTCGTTTGTTTTCTTTAATTTGACTGATAGTGATTTTCATAAAACTACTAATATATGCAGAAGTTCAGACTTCTAAGCTAATTAAATTAAATTGAATAATAGTAAAATAAGCGTGCAATGGAGGCAATAGAAAAAAGAGGAGAGAAGGATGCATTAGAAATTTAGAATTCAAAAAAATACTGAGGATAAGTAGTTGGTGTGAACGCGCACTAAATACGGTCAACACACTTAAGGACAAAACTAAAGACAATGGCAACTTAAAATCACCGACACCTGCCGGTTTTGAGCGGGCACGTGTCTATTAGCAAATGTTGCTAGGGGCAGGTGTTGTTATTTGATTGGTTCGTACCTTAATCAATTTGGGTGTGTCTTGCGTCACGGGCTGCAATTTGCAGAAACTAACCAGTGGTTACGACAGCGATAATTAGGGGATTGATTGTGTGATTAACAATAGTAATCAATGTGATAGGGTGCTATATAACGGAGAGAGACTCCGAAAGCCAAAACCAAGAGTGGTGAGAGGTGCTTACTCAAAGATATTTTTTTTGTCTCCATTTTCTCGAGAGCTTTCACTTCGTGTGGTTCATCTTTCTTCTTCTTAATCTTCTTCTCCTTTTCCCCCCTCTGTAACACCCCGCTTCTCTGAATCCCTTTCTGTTAATCATCTGTCTTTCAAGCTAAGATTTTCGGGTTTGTCTTTTAATTCACCAAGAAGCAAACTTAGAAGGATTTTTCGAAAGCCAGGTGTTTTCAGAAACGAGATCCAGGTTTTATTGTCGAATTTCGCTAGTAAAATTTTGATAATTTTTTCTTTGAAACCAGCCAAGAGGGTTATTTTTGATCCCTCAAAGCTTTCTCTTTTTCAAAGATCCTGGGACTGAAGAGGTTGTCTATTTGAAATCTCCTTCATCCTTTCTTGTAGAAAACTTTTTTTTTTTTTTGTCTATCTATTTGTTTTAAATTAACCACCTGTTCTCCAGTTTTAGAAAGACGCAGGTTTAATTATTCTGATGGCAGCTATGATGGATTTTTACAACAGCACAGAGTTTCAACTTCAACTTCAACTTCACTCAGATCCCTTCAGAGGTGAACTAATGGAAGTTCTTGAACCTTTTATGAAAAGTCTTTCCTCAACTCCCTCTTCTTTTTCTTCAATCTCTTCTTTCCCTTCTACCTCTTACTCTCCTTCTACCAATTACTTCCCCTCATCCCCCTCCCTCCCTAATTTTTACCCAAACGGTTGCTCCACATCGATGACCCATGTATTTGCAGAGGGGTTATCGTCATCCTTATCCAACACCCAAAACTTTATAGGGTTCGGGCAAGGGCAACCCACATCTCTTCTTGGCCTCAACCACCTAACCCCGTCTCAGATCTCTCAGATCCAGGCCCAAATCCAGATCCAGAGCCAGCAGCAGCAGCAGAATCACAACACCCTGAGCTTCCTCGGGCCGAAGCCCATCCCTATGAAGCACGTGGGCATGCCTCCGAAGCCCACGAAGCTTTACAGAGGGGTTCGGCAGAGGCACTGGGGGAAGTGGGTGGCTGAGATCAGACTCCCCAAAAACCGGACCAGGCTCTGGCTTGGAACCTTCGACACCGCCGAGGAAGCTGCTCTGGCGTACGACAAGGCCGCTTACAAACTACGAGGTGACTTCGCCAGGCTCAACTTCCCCAACCTCCGACACCAGGGTTCCTCCGTCGGAGGAGACTTTGGGGAGTACAAGCCTCTTCATTCCTCTGTCGACGCCAAGCTTCAGGCCATTTGCGAAGGTCTGGCTGAGTTGCAGAAACAGGGGAAGAACGACAAGCCTCAGGGTTCGTCCAAGAGGTCGCGATCCAAACTCGCTCCTCTGCCGGAGAAGGTTGATTTTGACAAGGGTTCGGAGAACAGCAAAAACTCTTGCAAGGTCGAAGCTTCCTCATCTCCGGTTACGACGGAGAGCGAGGGATCTGAAGGTTCTTCGCTGCTTTCGGATCTGACTTTTGCTGACGTCAGCGAGCCGCAGTGGGATGGTGATTCGGATAATTTTAATCTCCACAAGTACCCCTCTTATGAGATCGACTGGGATTCTCTGTGAAGCCGTGTTTTAGTAGCGTCGTATGTTATCTATATGTAACTTGCTTTTTCTAGTGAAGCTTATTATGTATGGTCTAGTCTTTAGTATAGTATGGTATATTTGTAGGTCTTAGTGTCACTCAGGTGGCTACTGCAATGAAGTTTTTGGCAATTGCAGGGCTAGCCTTAGTTAATTACCATTCTGTCAATATTTGTATAATCTCTCTCTACCTTGGGTCACGGCTTGTTTTTTTCATGCTTGGCCAGGGAGAATTAGTCCAGTTATGTTTTTCAAGTGTTCATGGAATTATTATATTATCCATAGCTGTAATTCTCTTGCATTTTAGCTAATATAATATTGTTATTATTGTGCTATTTGTGTGGTGGTCGTTTGGTTACTGTGTGCTACGCGTTTTCTTAAGTGTCTGTTAACCAACCCCATACGTTTCAGTTTAGGGCATTTGTATTGTTCTGACATAATGAATTATAATTAATTTATTGCCAATATTAAACAAAAAATCCTGGGCAAATTAATGGCTCTCGGATAATATCTCCTCTAACGAGCAAATACATTACAGATGACATTCACTTTTTGTTTGGAAGAATGGAAATAGAGGGAGAGAAGAAAGTATAGAAAATAATAGAGCGAGAAATAAGAAAATATAGGTCCTTCTTTAGATAGAAAGGAAGAAAAATATTTAAAAATTTAGTGGGATCTACGTTAAAAACTTTTCTTGCATATGAGAGATAATTTGTACAAAAAAAAGAAAAACCAAACTTCTTTCATCATTTTCGAGTATTCCATCCAATTTAGGAATCTTGGCCATTAGCGAAAAACTCCTTTCAAGTGAACAAGAATAATAATCATGATTTTGTTCACAAAATTATTCATTATATTACTAATACAATATTTTTTTAATATTAGAATTTTCAATCCTGTCATCATATCTCATATTTCCACTTTCTCTTCCTATATCTCGTTTTTATTGTAAAAGAATTATACAACTTGATTTACAAATTTAATTTCGACAAATTTATATATTCCATCTAGCTCGTGTTGCATGTCAATTTGAGATTCAACAAATTTCTTTTTGTCAATTTGAGTATTTTAATTTATCTAAAAATATTTAACATTTTAAAGAGAATCTTAATTATTTTTCCAGTGATATTTTCATTAGTTCTTATCTCGTTTTACAGGAATATTTTAATTCTTATCAATAATGATATTTTTGTCAAAAGCAGATTTTGTTATAATGATTTACGTAATTAATAATTATTAATTTTAAAAAATATATTACCATAACGAAATAATGGAATAATTATACAAATAAAAAGGTAAAACATAAAGCAAAACGCTTTCAGCCTTTCACTGTTTATCATTTCTTTTTAGTTTTCTGATTTCTTTAATTAATATTAAATATGTTTTTTTTTTCTTAAATATCACTTTACTTCTAGACAAATAAGATTTTTTTTTAATTTTTTAATTTTAATTTTTGTTATCAAATAATTTTTTAATTTTAATTTTTACTATCATTTAAATAATGACATAATATTATCAATTATTTTAAATATATAAGTTTTAAAATATAATTTTTAAAAAATTAATATTATTATTAGACAATAAGAATTTTAAAAATAACCAAAATAAATAAATAAAATTTAAAGGATGAAAAAAAAAAAATCTTATTTTTTAATGAATAAATTGA
This sequence comes from Pachyrhizus erosus, assembly GCA_026544285.1. Classification (NCBI taxonomy): domain Eukaryota; kingdom Viridiplantae; phylum Streptophyta; class Magnoliopsida; order Fabales; family Fabaceae; genus Pachyrhizus; species Pachyrhizus erosus. Next base: position 9,632 of record JAMLFT010007666.1, on the reverse strand, counting down.
CATTTTAATTTATTAAAATAACATAAGTTTGCGAATCGTGCCCAGTTAGTTCTTAAGAGAAATACTAGTATTGGTATTTCTCTTGCACATGTTTTTCAAAATAGTTTTCACCATTAGTTAAAATTTAGGTAGGTCTTCCTTTTTTTTATTTTTATTCTTAGGTGAGTCCCTTTTCTAGGGTACGTTTTAAAATTATTAATTAGGCGAGTCCCTTTAAATATACTAAATCGAGGATAGTAATTAAATTAATGTTATTTTTACCCAACAAAAAAGTCACATAATAAGATCTTAGTTATATTGTGTGAATTGAGTTCAGTGTGATTCTCATCTATATTGTCTGCTCAATCTTATCTCAATCTCTTATCTTACATGATACGCGATGGTTTTTTGCAATTTGTTTACTTCGTTCAATGAGACAAATCCCCCAATCCTTTTTAGCCTAAACTCTGACTATAATTAATCCGTCGGTGATGGCTCCCTCATATCGCATATGGTTTAGCTATGAAGGCATATATATATCTATATTTTGATTAAGTTAGGGAGGCGTATTCACCTTTGCTTTCTAAGACTTGTGAGAATTTATTCTTATGCTAGTTCGGGCATTGAGAATCTTGCATGAATATTAATATTTCTTGTTACGAAATCTTTAGTTGAATTTCTCTAATTTGCCATCGTTTGTAAGAGGTATTTAAATTTATTTATTTTGAAACCAAAGTAGGACTAAAGAAAATTATTATAAGAATTGAATATCTTTATGTTTCCACATTTTCCTCCCTTGGCAAGGCTTATTTTTATCAGTGAAGAAGAACCATTGCACAATCCAATCCAGAGATAAGAAGATAGCGTTAAAAATACTTAGTAGGGCGAGTTAAGCGAGGATAATATGCCGTTCATACTTGCAATTTGCTTATCTTTGATTCTTTTTGGCACAAAATGTGTCTTCTTTTTTTATCGACGTGACGTTCAATTGTAGACGATGATGCCGATGCAGCCAACAGGCCAATAAATAGACTAGAGAAAAGTATAACTACCAAGATTAAGATAATTCCATCCACATGCAGTAATGTTGAACCCTTGACTATTAAGGATTTGAATTTTTGTTTCATTTTTTTTCTTTCTCTCCTACTGTTAATTAGTTGTTCTTAATTTGACCAGTAAATTCTGCAATTAATAATGAATTATCATATGATTCATTTAGAATAAAAATTAACATTTTCCTCCACAGCAGGATCCGACAAAAGGGACAATCCGATCTCTTTTTAATTGCAACTAACAAATTTAAGCAGTGTTTAACACATATTTTAGAACTTTTCTCCTCTTTAAATTTTTTTTTTAAAAAAAGAAGAGATGTCAAATAAAAAAAAAAACTAAACACTACTTTAATCCAAAAATTGTATAACCATTTTAGTGAAAATACAAATTATACAAAATACAAAAAAATAACACCAAATATTGCTAATTTGTTATCATTAAAACTTTTTTACATATAAAACCTATCTCAATAAATAATATAAAAATTATAAAAGATCTGAAAATAATCATAGACAAATATAATGAAGACTATTATCAATATGTTCAAATTCAATCATGTCTATCGTCAAAATCGCGTTAAATAATTCAAAATATGTGATAATTATAATAACTTGTTTATATAAAATCTGGATAACATGATCCTAAAACAAACACACTATTTTAAATGACCAAAACAATTAACAATCTTAAGATGATGAGTGTTTAAACTATAAAGGATTTGATCTTAAGACAATTCTCTTGAAAATGTGTGCTATTGGATAAAGTACTTGCTTGAATAAAATTCCATTTGATAATTTTATTTACTTTTTTATATTTAAAATAAATAATCAATTGTTATAAATTATCTTTTATTGTATTAAAATTTATAATATTTTATTTTAAAAATGAAACTCCTACTTCTTAATTAGAGATTCTCAACATTCTCATATATTTTTGGAATGTGAATTTCATAAACCATTTTCACAATTGGTCAGAAAATATCTTTCTTAATCATTTAAATCTACCAAATTTTTATATTTATTGGTATATTTTATTTTTAATTATTTATCTATTTTTATTTTAAAATAATCTTATATCACAATTTAAATTATTTATCATAAATTTAAAAATATAATTTATATATTTAAAAATATTGTTTTATTTTATAAATTATATTTATATACAAATAAGTATTTATCCCGTGTGATGGATAAACTAAAATGCTAATTTATTTGTTTTTCATGAAAACTTATGAAATGGAGTACTTTGGTTCTAACTTATATTGTATGTAAGTAGCTACCATGAGTTTTAAATATTACACAAGTAAAGGTTTTTTTAACTCAGATTTTAAAGAGCGAGGTTTAGAAATAATGTGAAATGTTTATTATTTGTTTGTTGATTTAATTTTAAATAAAATAAAATATTTTATCATTGCTATATCTACATATTTTATATATTGACCGAGAAATTAAAAGTGAAGTAAAAAATTACATTTCTAATAAGTTTCAAAACATAATAATTATTTTTAGATTATTACAAGTTCAAATTTTTACAAGAAGTTCGAAACATACAATTCAAGTCAAATAAATTCTCAAGTAAATTGGATTAATTTTCAAAACATAATAATTACTTTTGGACCAATGCAAATTCAAATTTTTATAATGAGTTCAAAACATACTATTTGACTTTTAAACCAAATAAAATCAAATCGATCTATTTCCAACTTTTAACGATTATAGAATAAGTAATTTTTATTGTCAAAATTTAAATTTAAATTTGCTTATTATTGAATTTTATTTCATTTTAAAATCTTTTAAATTTAAGTTGTGTGTATTCTCAATTTTATTGGATTTTAGTGATGTAATAGATTGGGCATATATTGACTTGTAAGAGAAAATTTAAAAATATTATAAAGATAATTAAATAGATTTGTCAGCGTATTACCTAGTCAATAGGATGAGCCGCCACATAAATAATAATTTAATATAGCTAAATAATTGTTAAATAGAAAATACAACCAAAAGTATCTAATAATAAATAATTGTTTGTAATTATTGAAATTGCAGAAAATTATCAACGTAATCCTTTACCAAAATTATCAAGGTAATTAAACTTATCGAGTTATAGTAGAATATTAACAAAGCAAATGGAGTTACTTCTATTTATCTTGTATCTTGATTTTCAAGCGAGGCAGGGCTAACTAATAAACGAATTCCAAATCCAATTCATGACATTGGGTTAGTGGATCTTCATTCATTTAGTGAGTTGTTGATAAAATATAATGGAACTGATTTTTTATTTTTTTTATTTTTTTTACCAATTTTGTGTCTCTATTTTTAATTGTAAGTTGAGTTTCAAATTTTTTTCTCATTGGAAAATTGGGCTCTCCATTGTCAACAAATTTTACTGTGACATTATTACACTGATGGAATAGTTAACATTAAGAGTTGATGTGGTAATTTGAATTTACTGTCCTACAGTTTAATACCAAGCATAAAAATCACTAAAACAAATTTCCTATATTCTTTGCAATGACTATATTAAATCTTAGCTATAAAAAATAAACATATAAATTAAATATTAAAAGAAATTATAACTAAAAAAATTTCGACTCTTGGATGTTGACTGCAGGACCTGCAGTTGCTTTCTAACTACAAAAGATCCTGGTCCAAAAATCACTATTTTGTATGGCATGTATATATGGAAATTAGATTATATATAACTTAAAATAAAATAAAAATTATATTTAATAAATAATATAATTTATAATAACATCAACCAAACTATAATTTATAATTTGAATACTATATAATTTAATTATAACTTAGTTTCTCTATTACGTTGTTTTTTTTGGTGAATATATAATTATGTTAGTTGCTACAGCAAATGTCACATTAACATGTTAGTTCTAATTCAACAAAATCTACTAAAAAATTGACGACACATTGACAGAAGGAAAAGTTATACGAAAAAAACACTTGATATTCAATTAGCATAATTAAAAATAAAACGACTAAAATTGCAGCAATCTTAATGCTATAAAGATAAAAGGGGGAATTAACTCAATATAAATAAAAAGATACAACACAGGGATATTGGACTTTGGGCTGAATTTGAATTGATATTTTTATTCTTTCTATTGGGCCGGTGTAGCTTGGTGAAACTTGAACCAAGTAGCCCTAATGGTAAGGCCCTCATTTCTACTAATAATGGACAGAGGCTTTCCAAACGGCTTTTGATGTTGTTGGTTCGTTCTTGCCGAAAAGTCTTGCTAAGTTCATTCAATCCTTTAAAAAAGAGAGAGGGAGAACGGTTAGAGGCACAGATAGCTTGGTTTGAAGTTGCCCTGCTGCTACCTTGATTTTGTTATCAAATAAACATTAACTTTAGGCGTTGAGTATATAAATTCTTACTTTAATTTTTAGTTTGAAAAATATTTTTTACTTCAGTTCTTAAAATTATGAATGTATAGGAAAAAAGAATTAAAGTTTATAATATTTTATAAGATAAAAAATTTAAGTTTGATAAGTGTATCATCAATGTCAAAAGAAATGTAAATTCCAAACAACAACAATAATAATAGTTTTATGATCTGTACCTAGAGGTGGAAACAGGTTAACTGTGGCTTTGTGAGACTTGAACCTAGTCTCATAATTAGAACGCTTGAGTCAAATATAAATAATACTTATCATATGCCTTTTTTTTTTTTTTTAATCAGTTTAAGAGTTTAATTTATTTAAAAACCTATTAAAATCATTATTTTATAGCAAGGGTTGTGAAAAGGCCAGGCCTATTAGCCTAGATAGGTGAAGAGGCCTATTTGCATAAACAGATAAACAAGCCCATCATCATAAATAGGCTTAACAAGCAAATAATAAAGTTTGTCAATTTAGATAGGCTAGCAAACCTACCACTATCAGTACAGGCGGCGATAAACCTACTTTTTTCACAACCTAATATTAACCTCAGACAAGCAAGAATACAAATTTTTAACATTAAAAACTTGTTACATATTTGCAACAATTGAAGTGTCTGCCCCCATGATTGTAGCATGACAAATATAATCATCAAGGCTCATGCAAAAGGTCGCTAACCTCAATTTATGTTTCACACGAATGCAACAAATCCATTAAGGCCTATAGGCCTAGCTTAAATTACTATCAATACAACCACAACAGTGCTATGGTGCAAATTTAATAAGTCTTAGACCTTAATTATTTAACCAATAATACAGAAAGGCATCAAAGTGCAACAATTAATCCAGATCTAAAAGTCCCGAACCTTAAGTTATCTAACAATATAAAACATCAATCCCATTAAAACAATTAACTCAAAATGACTGTAAACATAAAGCATGAAAGTAATAGAAACAAAAAATGTTAAAAAAGACAAATTATACCTTTTTTTTTTCTTTAATGAATACTTGATACGAAATTAATTCCCATCAGATATTAGGTGTTCAATAGATTTTTTATTCAGCCTTAAATGAAGTTCATCAACCATTCTTCCTCCAACTCTAAATTTGGAATCATATAATTGTCATTGTGAAGATTGGAATTATAGCTAGTATATTTACACATTCGTTAGATATTATTTTTATACTTTACGTTGTTGTTCCTTCACCTCTGCAAGGCTCTAAAGGAGTTACCAGCATCATCATATTCTTAGGAATGAAAAAACCCTCATTAAGACAAACATCTAGCTAGTTCTAATTCACTGGGACAACTATTTCCTTTCCATGCATAATGCTTATAGTTGACGCTTTTTTTTTTTTTTTTAAAGAATTTTAATACTCTGTACCAAACACCATTATATAATAATATATGTAATACTATGAAATAAAATATTGTGAATATAATTTAGGCGGGAATTGATACTAATTAATAGAATTTTAGACAGATTTATACATACACCTAGATTTGGGCTTTATCATTATTTGCCTTTCATTTTGTAGTAAGCTTTCTGTCCAGGGTGGTATATCACAATATTAACAATCATCGGTCCAATGTAGGAATTTTGTGTTTGGTGCAATGTTAGGCTGTTTTCTTTTTTCTTAAATAAATAAATTGCTCTTAAATGCTATTACTTTCTTTCTTTCTTTCTTTCTTGCATTAGAAAGTGCTAGAAGCAGTGAGGGAGATTGAAGAATCAAACCTCATGATTGTCACAAACTTGTAGCAAGTGAGCTACAACCTAATTGTCGGATGATACCATATAATTTTGGGATTCATTTTCTACGGTTTTGTTTTGATCCTCATCACCATCCATTTATGGTCTATTTATCTATTTCATTTTTCTTATTCTGAAAAATTGACTAAAGTAGAAGAAATCTAAAAACCTCTAATTATCTATCCATGTATGTACCTTTGTTTAAGTGACTTAGTTGACCCGTTAAAACAAGAAATTTTAACCTAATATTGGGACATCACCACAACGTCTCATTTTGAACCAAAAAACTTTACCCTTTTATCTCTGAATCACTCATTATACACCCTCGTGCAAAGTGCCTACACCAACACCACTTTGACGCCCCCATGCAAACAACGCATCTCTCTAATAACGTTCCCACTTCTCACATTATTGCAACTTGCAACACCCTTTTCCCTATCACCTCCCCACCGCTCCTCATACTATCATGGAGGAGCGGGTAATGCCGCAGCCGCCACCGCCACCACCTCTCTATAGGAATCATAGTAACAAACTCAAGTTACCAGATAACAACCCTAGCACCTTCGTTGTCCAGGTTCCGAAGAATCAAGTCTACCGTGTTCCCACGCCGGAAAATGCTCGCATCGCAGAGATCCATAAAAAATCTCCTCCTAAGAAGGCAAAAACATCACGCTGCTGCTTGTGTTGCGTATTATTCTTCATTATATTCTTAGTCCTTCTAATTCTTCTTGGAGGCGTTCTAGGTGGTCTTTTTTCCATGTTACTCACACCAAAGAACCCTACGTTTTCTATCACACACTTTAAGGTCGTAGAGACCAAATCCCACCCCAAATACGACATCACTTTACAAGTTCACAATTCAAATTCAGACGTGGGCATTTCCTATAAAGATAAAGGCTATGTCTTTCTCTCTTTAAGGCAACGAAAGATTGCTTCAGGAGCCTACCCATCTTTCCATCAAGACCCTCACGATACGACAACGTTTGGCGTTAATTTAACAGACTCAAAAGGTCATCTCCCTCAGAAGGTGGAGGAAAGCATCGCAGAGGATAAGAAAAAAGTGCATGTCACATTCTCCTTAGCCATTCACGCCCTAGCACGAATGAAAATGGGCTTGTTGCGTAGTGGGGTAATGAAATTCGACGTTGCGTGCAAAGTGAAGTTGGATACGTTGGCCAAAGCCACTCGCATACTCTCTCAGCAATGTGATACTAAACGACGCTAGATATTTGGTGCATCTTCGTAGATCTGAGTCTTGATTTGACTTCTAGGTGTTGATGTTTTAATTTTTTAAAACTTTTTCTTCTTCGGGAATTTGGTTTAATTTTGACTGACCTTCTGTATTGTGGTAATCACAAAAGGTTTATGTATATAAATTCTAAATATTTATTATTCCCCTTGTGTATATTAGCTGCCTATTCTCGTATTTATATGTTTTGTTTCATGTAGTTGTTAATAACTTAAACAGAGAGATGTTATTTGGTATGAATGACTTTTCTTTTTCAATCATTTTTATGTACTCATTTTTTTTAATCTTTTTTTATTAGATTACTTGTCTTATATCAGGCGTTGCAAAAGTGTATCATAAAATAAAAGCATAAGGGAAGTGAGTTATATTTACTTAAAGATATTGGATTATTTTTTACATATATCTGATTAATGGATATAGTCAAATCAATTAGCTACATGTTGTATAACAATTTTTGTGAAAACGATAAATTAAACTACGACCTAATTAAAAGTAGGAATGGAGTGGCAAGATAAAAAACAAGGAAGCAGAATTTAAATTTTAGGTGACTTCTTCACATGCATTTAGAAGAGATATTATGGTCTATATATTGAAGTAAGTCAATAACTCGACTTGGTAAAAAAGTTTTCTCAACTAAGAACTAAAACCTGATGTTGAAATATCGTTTGAAGTCAATTTCTATCCTTTTCACCATTCATTTTCCTTTTCAACATCATACTCCTCCTAAATTATTAACGAGCAACGAAATAGGTAATACGGGCAGCTTTTTAACGCACTAAATCGCATTGGTTTTCGCATACCAATTCCCCCTTCCTTTTTTTTTTTTAAAGGAGCAATCAATCAAGAATTTGGAGTAATTCCAATGATGCCTGCGATAAGATACTATTATAACCTTTATATCACAATGCTTTAATTTGTTTGGTACAATATGGGCCAATCATATTACTTCCTATTCGAGGGATGCAAATGTTTTGGCATCTAGCATGCGAGTACACGAGTCTGCTTACAGTGAGAAAATATTCTGCTTTATCCAACTGTGACTCCAATTATATTCTGTTATCAATTATTTATGACTTTGATACGAAGATTTATTAGATTTTTTGTATCCGTACATTAGTATAATAGTTGTTCTTTATTAAACGCTAATTGATATGATACACAAATGTTTATCTTTTCCTTTCTTGAAAGAAACAAGTGCAGGGTAATGTAAACTAATCATCGACTATCACTACTAGTCGATGTTGATTTGTAAATGTAAATAAAGGCCAATAGACAAAGATCTATCTTACTGGTAATGCATATAGTACATAATTATAATTTAAATGATTAATTATATAATTACTAACTAGTATTTTTATCTTAATTATTTATATATGATCTTAAGATTAAAATTTATTATTCTTACATTTTTAAAATTAGAACAATTTTTATTACATATGTCTTCTTACATGATAAATAACTTATAAATAATCGTTGCAATTATTATTTGTTCCAAAAAGCTCATATTTCACCACATATAAGAAATGGAATCTTGGAAACAATAGTGGAGATGTATTACAAAAAAAAATAAAAAAATAATTGCTTAATTGGTAAGCCATCTCCAAAAAGATTTTTTTTTCATCAACTCTCCAAAAAAGAATTTGTGTAAGAGAAAAACTACAAGCTAACTTTGAAAATCTTCAAAAGGAAAGTTAAATAAACAGTAGTTGTTTGAAGTTTAATGCTGCAAATTTGAATTAGACGAAAAATATATTTCATCACTATGGTTGACTTCTGTCAAATATAACCCTTTCATTCGGGCCAAATTATTATAAAATCTTTTTGTAAAATGCAATACAGTTATGCACAAACAAAATTATATAACATTTTTTTTTCTTTTGATCCAACAGAATGTGTCTAACAATTAAAAGTATGTACCTGTCACTTTTTGTCAATTCGACACCTACATGATTGATGCTTGAAGTTTTGGAGTACCTGAAAAAAATGGTGTTGGTTTGTGCATCCATTATTATATTATCCTTTCCTTACGAATTGGACAAATTTATTTTGTATTTATTATGTTTTAAAATGATGTTTATAAATATAAGGTTTATAAACATTATTTATTATATCTAATAATCTTAATTATTATAATTATTTATTATTTATATTTTTGTTACAAAAAAATGTCTAACAAACATATTATTGAAATAAATGTTTCAAT
>JAMLFT010007665.1:0-14563 GCA_026544285.1 Pachyrhizus erosus | reverse complement strand
AATTCTTACACATACTTTCCAGTCATATATAAGAATAAAAATAAGGAATTTATTGATTAGATAGAAGCCAACAATAAAAGTAAAACGGAAATACCAACAACAAGTAAAGAAAGAGAATTAATATATAATCATCACCAAAATACAATTGAGTTTGAATAGATTACATTCAATTCCTCAAGAAAGAAGTTAGCCGCTCATGGTAGTCATCTCTGCTGCAATATAGGTTTTCTTCTCTCCAAGATACCTAATTTCGTTTCTCTTTCTTATTTTTAATCTTTCTTCGTAATGACCTAAGTGACTTTTCGCTTGAGCTGATATTTTTGCTCAAGCAAAAATATACATAAAATTGAGAAAAGGTTATCTCGCTCAAGCGAAATATGTCTCGGTGAAGCGAGATTCTCTGCTGAGAAACACTTGCTCTTTAGATCATTTTCACTCAAGCGAGATATTTTCGCTTGAGCGAGACTCCTTGGGCGAGACGATGTCGCTTGGGCGAGACGATGTCTTGGGCAAATTCTGCTAGAACTCTTGGGTCATTCTCGCTCAAGCGAGATAAGTTCGCTTGAGCGAAATTCTTATAAAAATTAGGATTAAATATCTCACTTTGTTTCCAAACTCAAAACATGTATTTTAATAAAAATAGTCTTAAATTAGAAAATAATTGCTAATTTCTACAATAGTAAAGCACAAAAGACACAAATTTTCTCACATAAATGTATTAAATAATGACACTTATCATGTATTCTTGTTTCCATTATCACACGTAAGTGCTTGTGATGCTATTTCCTTACTCCTGTTAAAATCACAAGATCAAATAAAATAAAAATAACATATGATAAAGTCAAAATAGATAATATAAATGAGCAAGTTTTATATGTGTGTGAACTCATGAAAACATTGAAATTACTTACAAATCTGTGAACCAAATCCAAGATAAATTTGTGTAATGCAAATCTCCGCTGCCATCTTTTATTAATCAATCCTATGATGCTTACCTTGATTTGTTCTTCATCCATTTGTTGGAATGAAAATCATCCCTTGTTTTTCTCCCAAATAAAGTTTCACGACGTTCCTTTGTTTCTTTTCTTTTTATTTTATTTGTTATTGATAAATTTCTCCTGATGTTATGTTGTGCAGATGGGCTAGTCCCATTCATTTGATTAACAGGTTGGCCATATATCACCTAATAAGGATTATATATATATATATGTTTTCCTTATAACTAAGATATTGGATTTATTTTAGGCGTACTTAGTTTTTTTCCCTCTTCATCATGTGTTTTCGTTTAGGTATTGATCATACAATGACTATTGTAGTTTTAAATTGACCGTATAAGTTTTTCTATTGATAATAAAACTTCCTATCTATAATAACGTAAATAATAATAAAATAATAATAGACATGATAATAATAATAATAATAATAATATGATTAAATAAGATTAATATTTTGCAACTAAATAATTATAACTTAGTAAATATTAATAGAGTAAATTTTTAATAGAAAAAAGATTAAATGGATGCAATATTTTTTAATTTCAAAACTTTGAAATGCAAGCAGCTTGATGTTTTTAAAAACTCATATCTAAAATAAAAATGTTAAATCCAAAATTTAAATTTAATAAAGAAATAAAATTTAAAAAAGTTATATTAGATTGATTTTTGTGTACACCTTTGTCAATTTTTTATTTTAGGGAATATGATTTGTCACAGTTATAATTAAATAATTATAACTTAGTAAATACTAATAAAGTAAAATTTTTAATAAAAAATGATTAATTAGATGTGATATCTCTTTAATCTTGAAATTTTGAGACATAAGTTATGATAGCTTGATATCTTGAAATTCTTTTCTAAAATAAAAATATTAAATTAAATTTAGTAGCTATAAAAAATATTAAATAAAATTTAAAAAGTTTTAATAGATTGGTTTTGGTGTACATCTTTATCAATTTTACATTTCAGGATTATGAAGTGTGGTAGTTCAAAAATCCTAAATTTAATAAAAATATTAACACACAAATATTTTTTATAAAAGAACTATGTAATTTTGATTATTTCATTGTAATATTAAATTATCTATAATAATGATAAAAAATGTTTAGTTTTCATTAAAATAAAATAAAATAACTGTACATATTAAATAAATAAAATAAATCCTTTGCCATAATTTTTCTTTTATTATTAGTTTTGGTGAGATATATATTTTTTAGAAGTAAAAGTATTTTGTTTAATTAATTATAGACGATCATTTTATGATGGACATTATAGGATGTTAATATATTTCTTATGTGTAATTAATTTTTGAACTTATTTTTTTTATTTTAAAGATCGTTTTATTAGTGGATTTTTCAATGTTTTTAAAAAATAAATATTGATGATGACTTTTCTATATTTTTAAATTGTTTTCATCGACTCGACTTCGGTTACAACACTTTGGTGGTATTCATTCATTGTAAATATAACTATATTGCACAACATATACTTTTTAGTAAGAAATCATATATAGCAACCCTTAATTGTATAGAGAAAAACCATCAACATTATCTAAACCTTTATGTAGAATCCTATTGATAATTGAGGATATTCAAAGAAAGAAGAAGACTAAGAAGGTAAAAATATAAATGCCACAAAAATCTTCTACATTTGTATCATTATTGAGATTGCTTAGCGTTTCAACTATATTGTCAACAAAGATATCCTTCCCATCAAACAAAGATTTGACTTTGTTATTTCCATAATCATCTAAACAAACAAGTTACCTAATTATATGTAATCCCAAGAAAAAAGATATTTGAACAGTGTAAAAGGAATATATGAATTCCTCACCTTATATTCTCCACGTAGCTCACACCACCTACTAATTAACTCATAAAGAAAACCTAGACAATTTTATTTGTTTGCTAATGTTGACAACTTATTTGAAAGAAGTTTGTTGAATTCTTTCTATTTGAACTTTGGTTAGCTTTGCATTAATTTTAGCCAAAGTCTTGGTTTCAACCACATGTCAAACATGTATTTGCATATTAACCAATGAATAATACTTAATACCACTTTAATTTGGTGAAATTATAAAACCATTAAATAAAAAATTCAAAATATATATACATTGTGCTCATTTGATTCATCAGTTCGCAAACTTGGCTTTAATCTACCCATGTTATTTTTTCCTGTTAAAAAAAAATCATTTACAAAACGAAAGATGCAAACATTACCATGATGACAATAATGCAGCTAAACATAATGGACAAAATAAAGTGCAAATAATATAGCAAACAAAAAGATGTCATTTCAAGCTAAACTTCATTATTCTTAGTAGTGATCGATTATTCATCTTACTGTTGTTTTATGATTACATGTAATAAATATACATATGCACAATTTTTTTATTTTTCTCTATAATAGATACACATTCCATAGTTTGGGTGGGATGAATGTTGCATTCTTCATTGATTCACTAGTTAAGTATGCTGCTTGCTTCTGCTTTTGTCTAACAATCCATTTCAAGTTTTTTTTTTTTTTTTATCTATTCTTCAGTCTTTACAGTTATATAAATGTAGTACTTAGCAAACCTTTTTCAGGTAGTAGTATTATTTGCAATATTGTTTTTGAAGAAAGAGCAAGGTCATGTCAATTCAAGATTTCAAGAATTCTAAGATGGAAGTTTGTTTTAGCATCAATATTTTTAGCACTAAGCAAAAATTCCAATACATAAAACCGTTACAACTCAATTCTTTAATGGAGAACTTGTATTGACTATTTTTTGTTTCTTTTTTTGTTCTTAAGGTTTCCAAAGTGTAAACTAAACCGGTTTCTAGTTTATGAGAAAAAATTATAGTTCTTATTTCATCAATCAATTAAAATTACAAAGGATGATATAAATAGGCTGAGTTAGTTGTAGATTCTCTAACTAATCTGATTACAATTCAAACCAGTAGACAAGGAAAAAAATAAAACAAAAAATGAGACTAAGATTAGATGAATCTGATATTATCCTATTCTAATCCAATCCAACTCAAGAACATGACCACCCAAGTCACACACACAGAGAAGACATAGATTAACAAGAAACATACTATCTTTAGCAATCAAACAAAAAGAGATCGAAGAAAGATGAATAAGAAACAAACATCAACCAAACCTATAAATAAATGTGAAAGTGAACGTTGGACGCACGGAGGAAACGGAGGAACGTATGGATGGTATGAACAGTTGGAGGAGAGGGTTGAAGGAACAAAGGAAAGGGCAGAAGGCACAAAAGAGAGGGAGGAAAAACACCACACTAATGGAGGAAATGCATTTTTTTACCCTAAATAAAACACAATTTCCTTTTTCATCTGAAACTGTTTATTTTATTAAAACTTAAATAATAAAATAATAATTATTAAAGCCACATCAGTAAATATTGAATGGTATGTTTTACTGTAAGGATTTCAAATATCTTTACTGAAATGAATTTTGATCCTCTATGGAAAAGTCATATTCAACAAGCCTAACCCATTATTGTATATTAAACTTGATCTGTGGCTGGAATTATAACTCAATAAAACTATCTGTTTCACTAACCCCTCTTCCTTCTTTCACATTCTGCCTGAGTAACTTGTTATCAACTAATTGTTTCTTTTGCTCCACAAAATGGACCGTAATTTTTTAATTTGAGTTAAATATCATTTTTATCCTTAAAAAATAAAATATTTATTTTTATTTTAATCTTTTTTTAAAAATTTTTGGTTTGATTTTAGATTATAAAATTTATTTATTTATTTATTTTAATTTCTATTATCTAATAATAATATTAAATAATAATATAATAATAACATTGATAATTTAGTGTCATATAATCCAGAAGATAGTCATACATAATTTTTTTGTTAAACTGTATTTTTAAATTTTTTATTAATTAGTTTGATATTATTAACTATTATTAAAAATATTAAATTTTCATAAATGAAATGTCAACATTATTGATATGTTATTGTTTAACTGTATTATTTAATAATAAAAATTAAAATAAAAAATTTCTTTAAAAGATTAAAAGTAAATATTTTTTTTAAAAGATCCAAACAAAACGTACTATGTTTTAGAGATCATAACGATAATTAAACCTTTTATTTTTCATCAAAATGTGATATTCCTGTCTTTTTGCTTCTAAATTGTCTATGAAAGATTTACTTACATAAATTTACATTACAACCACGACATTAGTTTCCCGTGAGTCCATGACAGAATTCCTCAATTGCCCATGACATATTTACATTACAGAATAAACATTTCTCATATGAACAACGGCATACATGATGGTGTAGAGTGAAAGGCTAGATTGAAATGGCAGAGAAGTGCTCCCAAAATGAAGCATGAAAGAAAGTAGTGAGATTAGAGAGATAAATTGACTTTTAAGTTATAATTTCAGTAGTAGATGTAGTTTAATATAAAATGGATGGTTTAGATTTATTGAACATGATCTTTCCTGTTCAAAGTAAAAATAAGAGGATCCAAATCCAATAAAAAATGGTTTTTTTTTTCCATTATATATATTTGACTTCAAAAGCCAAAAATAACTAATACAAGCACGAAACTTTGAGCAAAATTGATGAGCCCGACTAAGATGTTTTAGTTTGTTAAGCCTAGGGATGATATAGGACAATCCAAAATTGTCTTCGAAAGACTGCAGCTTCAACTAATGTGCTCGTTTAAAAAATTATTTTGATGTAAAATTGTGTACTCCTTTTTCCCAAGAGGAGCATGGTTTTAAGGAATAAGGTTTTTATTGTAACTTGTACTTTATATTTATTTCTTCATTCCATTAGTTTGTTTAAAACAAAATATAAATTATGAAGTGTAGAGATTATAAAGAGAATAAGTGGTTTATGTTAGGTTTAATTGCATTTTTTTTTCTTTTTTTGTGTATGCATTAAGAATATTCTTTAACATATAGTCAAAGATTAATTTTTTTACTAATTTCTTCTACAGTGTAGAGATAATTGAAGTGAACAACTCTTTCTTCAATAAAATCTTTTTTATACACATGACCATTTTTAGTTTAGAGTATGTGATTTGGGTCTAATTTTTTTTAAAGCAAAATAAGTTCCTCTAATTTCAAAATTATGTAAATTTTTTTTCTCTATAATTATTTTTTACCAAAAACTTAAGTTTTTCTAATTTTTTTTCATAAATTTCAACCAATTATAAAGAATGTTAAAAAGAGTGTTACTAGCATTTTTTGATTTCAAAAAGACTAATTAGATAAAAAAAAATTAAAACTAAAACTGCATGTAATCTAAAACTAAATGGCTAAAATTATGCATAATCTAAAAATATAATTAAATATTTACATTATAAGTAGTTATTGCATGAACATAATCAATAAAAAGATTTAAGATAACATTAGGTATAAAGATCAAGGTAGTCCAATTTTAATAAAAATTACACTTCTAAGAAAGTAAATCCATTTTCATAAAATTTATAGATCACATTTTGTACCTTTTTCTTCTAACCACATCCTCTTTATATTCTAGAAACTAGTTTCTAAAATCTCCTTTTACATTTTAAAAAGAGAGCGTAAAGAGTTGGACCATTTATTTTTAAATATATCGAACCAATTCAATAAGGATTGACACATGTTTAGGTAAACTTACGTTGTTGTTTATGGGCTTAAATGTTTTTCAAACAAAATAAATTTGACTAAGAACTTTTTTTTTATTCTTATACACAATCTTGCTAAGTTCACTGCCAATCTTTTCAATTTTTTTTTAAAAAATCTTGACAAAAATACATTTTAGTTATATATTGTAAATTCACACCCTTAATAATGAAATGGAAGCATCCTTCTATAGTATATCCCAAAATATATTATTGAGATATAAACAAAAATATGTTTTCGTTATATATTTTAACAAAATTTTATAAAAAAATACATATATTTCTATTATATATCAGGATAATATTTGTCTGATACAAAACAAAAACATATTTTTGTTAATTTTTTTAGCAAGTTGGGGGCCCAATGGACAACCTTCTAACTGCAACTGCAACGCAAAGCGATGCGTTGTGCACCAAAGAGCAGAAAAAAATAAAAACAAAAGAGTGGGAACAGTGCAGTGCCCAACGCTGTTTCTGTATCTGTTGCAGCAGTAAGCTTTGCAATTGAAGGCAAAGGTTCCAAGGTACACCCTTTCTCCCCTTTTCTCTTGTCATAGATTGGTTGGGATGGTTTCAAATGATTCAATATAAGATGGGTCATGTAGATTTTGTCACGTTGTTTGGTTTAAGGTATTTGAATTTTGTTATTTCTATTTTCTTGAGTTGATCATTGTTCGTTCAATCTAAAGGGTTCGTCTTTTTTTTCTTTTTTTTTTTCCCCAAATTGCATGACATTTTTCTCGGTTTTTCTTTGCTGAAAATTTAGAATTTATTTTGCTTTGGCTATGGATGATAATAGATTTCTCATCCTTCCAATTTCGATTACATTTTTATTTCGGAGAAAATGAACTTGTAAGATTGTTCGTTGTGCTTCAGTATTTATTTACACTGTGTAAGACAGGTTTGTTTTAGGGTTCCAACTTTATAGCCACTAGAAAGCACTTGCAGCTTGTAACTAAGTATACATTAGTTGAAATAATATTTAGTTAGGTGAGAACTAGGATTGGGAACTAGTCCTTCACTGTTAATGAATTTTGATTGAGGAATTAATCCAAAAGGTTGACTCTAAACTTAAGCTTTGGAAATAGACTTTGGATTCAAAGGGTTTTTGCTTAATTGTAAGTCAGAATATATACGTTACAGTTTTACAAGAAATAAGAGAAAATGATTTGGAAGTAAAAGTGGGAGAAGAATTTATACCATAGGTTTTTAAGTTGAAATAGTTGAGATCAATATTAGAAAACAATAGGAAAATTAATGGAAGGCCATACACATGATACAAGCTAGATGGTTAATAAAATGAAGAAAGGGACCAGGGATTGTTTGTGACTGCAAAGTACCTGCTAAGTTCAGAGGAAAGCTTTATCACACTGCTGTTTCTCCAACTTATTCTATTAATGAATGTTGGGCTTTAAGTGAAGAGAAAAGGGTAGGAGTAATAGAAGTGAGAATATTAAGATGGATGTATGACATCAATTGAGGAAAATATGACAAAAAATTGGTTAAGGTAGTTTAGATTTGGACACATAGAAGGCCATTGGAAGCATTTGTGAAAATAGATTACATAATTTCTAGTCTTATGAAAAGGAGGAAAAGGAAACCAAGTAGGACAATAAAGGAAATTGTTAAGGGAGATTTCATGATGAATAATATCTTTGAGGATTTGGTCTTTAACTAAGCCCAATGACAACATATGATCTATATAGCTGATATCACCTAGTGAAATAAGGCTTTTGTTGTTGTTATTGAAGTGTCAACCACTTTAAGTTTTTGGTGACTAGGGTGTTATGCACCACCTGCTCTGCATGGAAAGTAGATTATGGGGTCGGTAAACATCAAGTGGTTTTGTGTGGAAGCACTGTTACAATATGATATATGGATATTCTATGAAATTGTGGGTTATGAGCCTAACTCAACCCTACAAAAATGGCTTGTGAGGTGAAGATTGTCCTCCACTTATATACATTAATTTGGTCTCATCACTAGTCGATGTGGGATCTCTAACACACCACCCTCACATTGAGGACTGCACATTTCGAATGTGAAGTTTGCAAGACTGAATATTATATTTATGAGTGGTTTGATAGCAGCCTAATAGTAGGTGGTACGATCAATCCAATAATAGGTTGCTAGGATAAGCTTTGATACCATATAAGAAATTATGGGTTATGAGCCTAAATCAACCCTACAAAAACTGGCTTGTAAGGTGATGATTGCCCCCACTTATATACATTAATTTGGCCTCATCATTAGTTGATGTGAGATCTCCAACATATATGATATGACATAGCATAGGGATACAACAAATTTTATAAATTATAAGACATGATACAGTTATAGTACAATATATAAAATTAGCATTAAAGCACAAAGCTCAGATTAAAGAAGAGAGTCGATGTTTTAAAATCTAGCTTTAGTTTATTAAATTTTTTATCATTTATCTAGTTATTGGATTTCCATTTGTATCCATATAAAATAAAATTCAGAAAAGTAGAAGTTAAACAAAAAAGGCACAACTTAAAGTATCACAAGTATTCATGAAGATTATAACACAATTCATGTCTGACATGGGTAGAGAGTATGTTAGTGTCCATGTTTCCTAGAGAGGGTTGGTGTTTGTTTCTTCAATTGTTTCAAAATTATTAATTGGACAAAGCTGCTATGTACAGTGATGAGTTTGCAGGAGTCTCAGCAACCAGCCTATTTAAGTCCGAATGCTTTGAGATGGAACTTGTAGCTTTCGTGGAAACAAAGAAAATTATATTATGTTATTTGATTAATTGAAAAAATAGAAATAAAATATGATTAAAAGACCCTTAGCCACTAAGTTATTTGCTTGTGTCAAATAAGACAGCATTACTTAATTAACAGTTCAACGAATTATGTTAGTTTCGTTTTTGCTAAGCTTGTGTACAAACTTTCACATCTTATCCTTAATTTCAGAGCAAAGTTTCTAGCCTATACTAAATGCCATGGGAACCAGAGGAG
Source organism: Pachyrhizus erosus (assembly GCA_026544285.1). Lineage (NCBI taxonomy): Eukaryota > Viridiplantae > Streptophyta > Magnoliopsida > Fabales > Fabaceae > Pachyrhizus > Pachyrhizus erosus. Next base: position 4,937 of record JAMLFT010007665.1, on the reverse strand, counting down.
TAATTGGGGACAAGTGGTCCATGAGAATTCTTTGGGCTTGTGCTATTGGTAGTGCAATCGGTAAGTATTCTTGACCATTTCACAACGGTATCTTCTTTCCCTAGATCTTGTCATCGAACTAACTCGTAACTTAATCTTGTAATATGTCTCTTCCTTTTCTTAAAGAAAACTTTGTTCATTTACAATCTTATTTTTCTCATTTTGATAAATATAATTGTCCAGGCCTGTATATGGTTGCTGTAGAAAGACAGGCACAGAACAGGGAGAGGATGCTGGCTGAAGAATTGAGGGCAATGGAGTCGGGGGAAAGCAATGGCGGAGACAACTGAACTATGTTACACTAAGATTCTATGAAAAATATGTAGTATCAAATTTTCTGAAAGGTGTTTCTCCTTATGATGTAAAAGGTTTCTGCATGCATATCTTTTGTCCATTTGCTAGCAGTATAATTTCTTATGGTTTGAGCATTTTCCAGAGGGAAAATAGCCATGTAGATTTTCATTTCAAATGTGTTACAGGAAGGATTGAGTAAGCTTTACGACCACATTTTTAACATTTTAGCAAATAAACTTGTTAAAGTTACTTTTAAGTTGTAGGCTTTTTCATGATTTTGTTTTTGCCTACTAAATTCCCTTGCTGTTGCTAGCATGTTGAAAAGCATGTGCCGCCATACACAGGTTTTTCATCGATTGCAGTTAAGAACTTGTGTCATATATAATTTACAGATATTTTGGGCTGACTTATTACGTGTTTGGTTGAACTTATTTTGAAAAAAGAGTCGCATATTTGTGCTGCTTTCTGATAATACTTTTGAAAAGTAATATTTCTCTAAATTTATTTTGCTAGAACTAGATTTCATCAAGTGTATTTCAAACATTAAAACAATATTAAAATATTAATGATGGAACAAATCAGGAAAGAAACACCTGTTTTTGTATCCCAAGTGTAAGGTGATTACAATATCAGAAGTTTGTATTATGTTCAGGTTAGAAGACGAATGCACAAATAAACCAAAAAGAAAAGAGATTGTTATTGCAGTATGGATGTTAGAACCAGAATTTTGTGGAGAATTGATGTATAAACCAGTAGATTATGTTACGCTAGTTTGCACTGCACCTAATAGATATTAGAGTTCTACAGGCATGGTTCCAAACTTCAACCTCAACACTATCATTTTCTTTGGTGTCTATTCAAGTTTAATCCACAGAAGTATATACTTGGTCCATACTTGAATTAAATAGGACATTAATGTCTCATACACTACAATTTGTACCACTGATAAATCAGTAATGCAAAAGCTTTGTTATATGACCCAGAGATCATCTAAATTGGATTTTAATTAGTCAAGTAAGGGAGCCAAAAGTGTTCACCTCAAAACTATAAAAAATCATACAAAAATCAACCTGATCAACGTACCATTCAGCTTGTTTTATTTTCTTTTTTGACATCATCTTCTTTTGCACAATATATTTCTTTTGGCACAGAAGAATAACTTGGCAGTTTTTCTGTTCTAAAACGGAGTGCTACTACTGATGAAGAAACTGAAGCAGAGGGTCGAAGGAGGAGGGTAACAGGCCTACTTGAAAATTTATTTGCTGGTGATGCTGCTGTTCGTGGTTGTAGTTCAAAATAACCAGTGAACATGCCCCGCCTTCTTTTTCTCCTTGCTGCCTTCCCCCAGTCATCAAATGTGTTCCCATCTAAGTGTTCCCATCTGAATTAATGCAGCCTTAAAGTTTGTTCGCATCTGGAACAAAAATAGGAAAGCTGTTACTGTATCAGACATGAAACAAGCAAAATTCCTTTAGTATAATAAAAATTTACTTAATGTAACTTGTGCAGGAACAAAATGTCAGTAGTATCACATCTAAGTGAAATCTAAGAGTAAGGTATATGCTATTCACATCACTTGGAACATTAAATGAAAATAATCAGAGAAAATTAGCACTTCAAGTAATCATGTAGTCTTTTATTCACAAACTAGGTCCTGAGGGAAAACACTAGTCATTTGTACATGATAGTACCTGTGCAACAAATGCATAGAGTGGCAAAGTACTGTAGCAGCAGAGAAACTATCCAACGAATCTATCGTGTTGAAAACAAGAAGAGTTAAAAGGAACTGATTTAACATCTTAAATAGTTAAGACTCAAGGCTGCAATAGTTTCTGTATACCCCAAGATTAGCCTTAAATACACGAGGAGATGATTACTGATAAAGCAATAGTTGTAGCCAAACTGTCACTGCAAATGAGAAAGTCATTTTTGGTTAAATGCAGAAGGAACGGAAAAAAATAAATATTTATCATTCTTCATGGGGTTCATTATCTTGTTCTATGGAGTGATTTATCATATCTTTGGTAAACTAGTAGCCATTATTGAACAAATAATTCGAAAGGTGTAGCTGCACCTTATTTGATTACTCTTGTATTTGATTTCTTACTGTACATTTTCAGTTCAGCTGTTTTGAAAAATACATTTGTTTTATACTATTCTCTTTTATGATTTATGATTCAGGCAGAACTTGAAAATTTTCTCTTTACTGAAAAGTATAATTCTCTTTCTTAAGATGGAGAAGGATGTACCCAGAACCAAAAGAATGAAGCCAATTCAAATGCATTCTGCAGAGAAGAAAACCAATAAGCATGCATCAGAAATTAGTAAGAAAATAAATATAAGTAGACCAGTAATAGCACATTATGTAATAACTATTGCCAACCTGGAAGAGAATGAAATGGATCAAGGAAAGCAATAGTTCAGGCTTATTAACCAGAAAAGTTCATCACGAGGTGTCAACTTTGCTTCAGAGAAGAAACCAATTATTTCAGCATTCTCCAATGCTACTAAGGTTGCAATAACATGCTGTAGTTTTGTTCCAATTAAAAGAACAAGCTGCACAAGAGCAAATAATAGAAATAAAATGACACAGTTGAATAAAATATACGCATCCAAGAAATTCAAGGCAAGTCATTCATTTATTGCAATATATATACTTTGTATGCTACTGATTCATCAAGTCGTGCTCACATGGCTGTTAACAGTCATGGAAAAGAAAAATGAAACTGATATATAAAAATAAAAAAGAATGCTAGTTAAAAGTAAGGAAGGAAATGACAAAGCTAACTTACAAAATTAGGAATGAAAGCTATCCAGAAATAGAAATTTGATCCTATTATATACCAAAGAAACTAATTGTAAGCTTGGACAGTGTGCAAAAAGATTTAGGTAATCTAACAGAAAAATAGGACTTCAAGTGGAAGCTAGAAGGGAGAACATACCTTAAATGTTGAATAGCATGAAAGCAACAACTAATCCCCAAAGTGAAAAACTACAAGAGATTTTCCAAGCAGACATTTTTAGCTTTCAATTTGTGAATGAGAATCCATTTTTCAAACACAAAGGCAATAAAATAAAAGATAATGTTACATGTATCTCAGGCCAAAATTAAGACAACATATATTCTTTTCTCCTCATAATGGTTATTCAAACTGCCTCTTAAAATAATTCATGTAGATGAAATGATGAATTTTTATTCAACAATTTATATAAATATAGGTCATGTCAGAAGTTAAGATTGCCCTTAATACATAAAACCACACAAGATACATTATTACACTGGATGAACAAAATTAACTGCCAAAGGTGCTAGTTATGAAGCTGCAATAATTGTAATTTGTAACAGCTAAATCTCAGCTATTACTAACCTCACACCAACTATCTTTTGGAATTCCTCTCCGATAGATTGAATCATGTAGCTGTGAAAATTATATTTTAATGTGAGGTTGTGATTCTGTCATGAATAAGGAAAACAAACTGAGTAAGCATTCACAAAGTAGTTTGGCACATGCACACTCCATAGTGCCTACTAGTATACTACCAATAAACCTGACATACAGGTACCGTGGTGGATTGTTACTTCAACCAAAATAAAGTAGCAATTTTAAACCAGAAAGAAGAGAGCTGAAATTAGGAAATTCATTAAGCATATGACTTTTCAATCAGCACATTTCAGTTTCTTCTAATTGTGACTTTGTAGACCATAGTTTATCTCCAAATATTATACGGTGAGGAAAGTGTTTACATAACAAATTAGCAACATAACCTTGACTAAAACATAGTCACCTGAATGTACAAAATAAGGTAACTATATTAGGTTGCTTTTGAATAAGAAACATTTAGAATTCAGACAAATTCTGTTGGATACCATGATGAAGCATTTGCGTAGAGTAAGATAGTCAGTGCGAGCCAGAGTTCCAAAATTGTCGTAAAAAACATGTCTGCAATTCAATTAACCTGGAAATTAGATACCTTTAGAATTAAATTGTAAAGGAATGTGAAGTTCTAAATAGAACCTGTATTTGGTATCACGTTGATGATAAGTCAAAGCCTTTTAAATATAAGCTCTTTTGACTCAGAAATAGATAGCAACACTAACAAGACATTATATATAGAATCGGGATGAAAAAGTATAAGTTAACAAAAAAATATTCATATAAAGAAAGTTTGGCTTCAAACAATACTGGAAGTTAGGAGAGATTCATGCTATTAGCCCCAACGAATTATATTAGTAACTGGATTTCCAAAAAAACAAATTCTTATCTGTTTTATCAAAGTAAAACAATAACCATTCAATTTTTGATCTTGTTTTACTGATCATACTTGCATGCATGATTCATTTAAACAATTTCATAAAACATTGCAATGAACTCCTTTAGAATTTGTTGGGAACAATCTCCAAACTGCTGTAGATTTATTGATAGTAGAAAGTTGTACACTGTATATGAAATACTTACAACCTCTCAATACTCACACCTCAATCTCTCTCAAGAAGCCTCACTCTGAAGAACACACACCTGACTCTTCCAACACGGATTGCTTATTTTTCTAAACTTAAGAGAGATTTCGCTTGAGCTAAATACTTTCGCTCAAGCGAAAGGTAC
>JAMLFT010007664.1:0-14563 GCA_026544285.1 Pachyrhizus erosus | reverse complement strand
AATCTGTAAGTAATAGAAATAAGAAGAAGGGAGTGGGAAGAAGAAAAAGAGGGGCAGACATAGAAGTAAGGCGGGCTGGGCGAACCAATTGGGCTGTCAGCCCAACTGTGTCATGAAACGTAAAAAAAAAAAAAAAAACAAACAAACCTAAAGCGCCTCAACCTCAACAAGGATTGAAGGGAGGGACCTAGCACTTATGCGCTCAACATCTTAATCGCTAAGCCAGAGTGCGTTTGGTAGTAACTAAAGGCAATTGATAATACATTGTAGGACGCCAAACCTGAAGCTTTAGAGCTGCCATACTAGGTTCTGAATTCCTAAAATCTGCAACCTCACACAACGCCCATCACCTACGAGACGTAAACGCGAAGGCAATCGACCGGAACGAGTGCTATAAATGGTAGTTGAACTTATGCCAAAGGAGAGGAAAAACACAATTTAAGCCCTTAAATTCTGTTTGATTTTTCACTCTTTGCGATCCATTCTTGTCTTGTTAGTTTCGTAGTCTCGCTCAAAACATGTTTGTACCAATAGCTCAAGGAAACGCTCCCAGAATCAAGAGGAAGCCACACCAACCAGAGCACCGCCGTGAAGTCTTGTCGGAACGCGTCAAAAGGTAGGAGGAGCCATTATTCTAATAAATCTTGTTTGGAATATCATTTGTATTATTTTTGCGGCATTGATTCAGTAAAAGAGGTTCCCACGAAGCAAAACCAAATTTGAATTCTCTCTGGTTCAAAAACGGTAAACAAAGAAGATGAACAGTAAGGGGGGTGCGAATAGCGTTTTCGAGAAGAAGGACGGGTACAAATAACAAAAAAAAAGAGTTAAGAAAACATTTTTTTTATCATAATTCATTTTATTCCTTTGCCCATTTAGGACAGTTTAAAGCTTGGTAAAAAGTGTATGACAAATCTTTTCATAAAATTTGACAAAAATTTAATTTATTTTCAAAATTTCGAAAACACCCTTGCGTTACAATAAATTTCTATTTTAGCTTATGAGTTCAGGAAATTATATGGATAAGCCCCAGAAGCCTACATATAAGGTTGTGAAAACAAAATCTCAGAAAAATCATATTTTATGAAAAATGACTAGAATACCCCTGCATTATGAAAACTTAATTTTTCCCTATTGAAATCCTCTAAAGCCAAAGAGAACAAACTTATCATACATGGGTAACTACATTAAATATTGGGAGTGGAAAACAAAGGTAGGAATATCCCAAAAGCCATTTGATTTGGAAAATGACCGTTTTACCCCTGCCCTGTTTCTTGGTAGGAAAATAGGTGATTCATTACAATAAATCAAGGTTATGCATTTAAATATTTTTAGTGAAAATATAAATGTAGATTACATAATTCTATGACCTGTGAAACATATATATATATGATGAACTGTCCATTCAGTGAAAGAAATTTTTATTGAACCATAGGATAGTTAATGAACTGAGATATGTTTAGACTATGATGATACATTCTAGGATGATTATGATGTACAACACAAAATATTGCCAATGGAGAATCTTGATAGCATACCAGTACCACTATAAAAGAACTAGGAGAAGTGACAGATGAGATAAGGTGGATAGATAAATAAGAAAAACCTATCGAGTGATAAATTAAGACGGAGGATGCAATGGTTGACCACAGAAGGTATCCGAGGAATGAACGCAGACTCTTGTGAGACCTTGGAAGTAGATAAGGTGTCAAGTTGTGAACCGCTCGGAGAAAAGAGGGTGTCATAGTACCGGCTTGGCGTCCCCGACAAAGTGGAGCATTACCAAGATTCGGTTGAGAGTATCCTGAACCAAGTACCAGTCAGGGTATGTACTCCTGGTCGTCAACCAAAAAGTTACAAATTGGACATTAAATGATACGCTCGTGTAAGTCCTCCTAGAGTTGGTAGTAAAGGAGGTAACGAAGGACCCAATAATGATGTAGAGAACCTACTTAAGAACGAACGGGGAGATAAGAGTTGACGATAGAAAAAGATGCATTTTATCTTAAGCCTAATTCTAAATTGAGGGCTCACTCCTACACCTCCCATTCTTTCAGATCAAACATGGCAGAGGAATTCCAACCACTTTTCCACCTGACAATCCTGCCTTTGGAGGGAAGATGGACCTACGATCGGGTCCAAGGTGACGATACATTCATAGGATACGTCCGTTTTGCTTTCAGACCTACAAACATAGTGGTGTCATGACAGTTTCATCACGTGGATCTACCAATCATTATTTCTAAGACCCCGCCACCTAGGCTCTTGAACGTACCTGCCGATCGGAGAAAGCCACCAGTTCCTCAAACACTACCATCCTCAATGGGGTTATTTTAAACTGACAGTGGGAGTCATAGGGAGGAGCCAACATATGAAGAAGATCCATTAGAAGCGTCCGATTAGATTAGAGCAAGTTAGAGAAAATGTGATGTTTTAAGAAATTTGTATTACCTCCTGGAATCATGTATGACTTCTACTTTATGAAATGAGAACTTGTTATGAAATTGTTGTACGGAAATAGTTATCGTATTAATAAATTGTAACTCCCTAGAGTCGTTACGCTATAAATAAATACCTGCGCGTTATCTTTGATGGTAATTAATCATAAATAATAATAATAACGATATTTATAATAATGAATAAAAATGGGCGCTACAATTAGTGGTATCAGAGCCTATCGATCTTTGAATAAGAGAAACCTTGAAGTCCTTACCATCACTGCTAGGATAATAGCCTAAAAACAAATAGTGCTAATCAAATAGGATTTTATTGTTTAGGAACAAGACAAGTAACCTTGAAATCATCTATTATATCCACAGGATAAAATGACCGAAAGACTTGTGGTAAACAACACTCAACAAGTACTAGATAAAATCACCCAAGTCTTAGAGCGGATTACTCAGGACAGAACCGAGGAACCACTAGAATACAAAGGACTCACATCCTTCCATCAAAATAACCCACCTTAATTTAATGGCTCTTTTAACCTAGAAAGAGCGCAAAACTGGCTTACAGAAGTTGAGAAGATCTTTACTGTCATGTCATGTATGGAGGAGCAAAAGGTCAATTTAGCAACCTTTATATTCGTCTGGGAGGCAGAGAACTGGTGGAGGATCACCAAGCCTATCCTACCCCAACCTAACTACTTTATTCAATGGGAGACCTTCAAACAAAATTCCTGCATAAGTACTTCTCCATGGACTACCGACAAAAGAAGGTGCGTGAGTTTTTAGAACTTAAACAAGGGAACTTATTAGTGGGGGAATACGCGGCTAAATTTGATGAGTTACTGAAGTTTTGACCCTACTTTGGGGCGGAGGATGGACAAGCGATTTGCTCTTAATTTGAGAATGGGTTACGAGCTGAGATCAAGCAGGCTGTTGAATATCTACAAATCACTGATTTACCCACTTTAGTGAGCAAGTGTAGGATCTACGAGAATGATTTACACACTCGTCGACTGTAGTGGAAATCAAGAGGACCACAACAACGCCCAAAAAGGTCCTTCGAACACCAAAGAAAACCTTACCAAAGGCCACAAACTCAACAAAGCAGAACGTTGAGGCCAAACCAGTTTGGAGGGAGCTTCAGATCGAATACGACACCCCTGACAATGGATACATCAATTAAATGTTTTAAATGTGGCGGACCACACTACATTCGAGAGTGCCCTCAAAAGAACTTTTCTTGTAACAATTGTGGGAAGATGGGACACCTGGCCAAGGATTGCTGGTCTCTGAAAAAGGAGGACTCAAGCGCCAAGAAATCGGTGCAGAACCAAGAAAAGTCAAGAACAACCGGTAGGGTGTTTACGATGAGTGGGTCAGAAGCGGCTACTTCAAACGACTTGATCCACGGTAAGTGTCTTACCTGCAATAAGGTTATAGACGTACTTTTCGATTATGATGCGACTCATTCCTTCATATCTTTTGATTGTGCAAAATATTTAGCCCTACCTATAACTCTCCTACCATATGTCTTAACTGTGAACACACCCACCAATAAAGATTTAAATTTAATACTTATAATTTAAAATTAAAAAATTGAAATGTAAACATTTAAATTTAAAAATTTGAAATTTAAAGTTTAAAATATAAATTTTAAAATGAATGGATGTATTAATGTAAAAATAAGGTGGGGTAAGATGATAAGATTACCTAATGATGCAATAGTAAGAAGAATTCTTATTTCATACTTGAGTTTTGCAACGATGGTCTTGTGAGAAAAGTCTTTCCAGTTCCTCCATGGTTATGCATAAAGTAGAATCTGCCTATATTATTTGTGACAATATGAATAACATGATTATATATCTCACGTTGTTGATCACTCAACAATGGGTAACATTCTTGATGTTCCTTTTCCAAATATAGAACATTATAATTAAGCTCTTCTATAATAAATATATTATCCATGACTTTAATGATTGATTTATCTGGTAACGACATTCCATTGAAATCTGTGAGGCCTTTTCATTTTTTTGTTAAAATATTGTCAATTTCTATAAAAACAATATATATAGCTATGTTAATCAATAAGCTCTAAACCAAAGTGATGAAATAATCATCTCTTTTGGAAAACAATATCATTAAACAATAATTACCAATTATTTTTCCATAATTCTCTAACATTTGTTACTTCACAAAAAAGAAGGATAGTTACATATAATCTATTGAACTAACAAGTTCTTACACAATTAGTAGTTTCATTCAATGTATCATTTTATTTTTTTATCATCATTAAATACATTGAAGAATTAAAAAACACACTAGAATAAAGGTTGAATAGTGTGTGATGTTTATAATTTTTTCGTAAATTCTTTTAAGAAAGAGATATATAAAGATGGAAAACATTTTATAAACATAGACATATAAAACATGAAGGGATGAAAGCAACATGAAAAATAAATTTTTATATTAGTTTTCTCTAATTCTTAAGCTACCACTAGTTCTCCTTCAACCTTGAGGAGTTCCACTAATCAAAGAAAATATTACAACAAGTAATGAATTTGTCACTCTTGACTAAAAATACAAGTATTTTTCTAAGCTACCTCTGGCTTCGCAACTCAAGTATTATTTGTTATCACTTCTGGTTACACCAATAATCAACTGATTAAGTATCCTGAGCATTCTTTTTCACAAAGTCACTCTTGACTTTCTCAAAATCTTTATAAGATATAACTCACAACATGAGAATATAGAAATTTTAACATAAGTTACAATCTAGAAAAGATAAGGATATAACAAATTATAGAGCAATAATCTCAAGAAGAGATATAAACAATTACACATATAAGAGTTTCAAACATAATGAAATGATTTTTTTTATTAAGTTTCTCTAACGCTTCAATTTTCATGCATTACGATATATATAGGCTTGAAGAAGTAATATCTATTGTGGCTCAACATTATTCTTTATTCTTTCTATTTTGATGTACATTAAATGCATGACTTTTCCTTATGTCTTTATATTGTGGGTGTTTAGCTTATGTTAAGGAATAACAAATATGTTTTTCATTTGTCTTTTCCTCTTATTCGCTTTTTGAGGTTTGACAATGTAACTATTTTTTTAACATTTTTACATTAGTCTTTTCTTATAGATAGACTTCAAAACTCGATGGTTCTTTCATCTGGAGTCTGCTTATCTTCATCATATCTATTACTTTTCATGAAATGGTTTATTTGAATTCAAATGTTAAAACAACAATAAGGATAAAAATAGATGTGCACCATTATAACAACTATCCTAGGCGTATGAAAATGTGTAAGACAAAATTTGATATAATAAATGTGCAAGTAGAAATCAATATGTTTTGTTGTTTGTTCAATCTTGAGATAGATTGTACGTATAAGAAGCTTTGGACGTATTTTGGAAACATACGTCTTTGGATATATCATGTTTGTCAAAACTTTGAATGTATATTTTATAAAAGAACTACTAGATATATCCAATGTTTTTAGCGCTTTGGAGTGTTTATCCTTTTTCACTTATATTATATCTTTGACTTTAAGAGATACATCCTTGTTTTGTTCTTTTGGATGTATCCATGTTAATACATCTTAACAAAACATTAGTAATCTTCAAGTTCTAATATTCTTTTAAATAATCAAAATCATAGACTTTTAGGGGCTTGACATTTATCTATGTCTTTGGTTTTAACAATCTCCCTCTTTTTTATGATGATAAAAAAATTTGTAATTTGTCGAAAAAGAGCAATATAATCTGTAATGTGTAATATTAAACTTCCATTTAGTCTAATATGTTATGCAATCATTCAAAGAATGTATCATAGCGAAATCATCAATAATGTATCAAAACAAAACAATATTAGAGCAAAAAAAATTATAGCAAACAATTCCTCATAATATTAACTAATCAAAATAAGATATACAAGAAGATTACTCCCTTTGAGTCTAATATTAGTCTACTTCTTCTCTCCCTTTTGTCATTATCAAAAATGGGTTTAAATTTAGAGTAGACCATCATTTTAGGAGGTTGATCAAGATTGTGAACAAGTTGTTGTTGTTACAGTTGTTGTTGTCGTTGAACTTTAGACAAAAGTTGTTGAAGTAGAGTGAGAATAAGTGTTAGAGATGTATTGATCTTTGTATTAATAACCTTGATTTGATCGTTAATCATACTAGCAAACTTGGTGTCTTGTCGTTCCATGTGATTTTGTATCTTGCTATCAATAATGTTTTAGACTTGGACAATGAATAAAGAAGATAGACATAAGGAAGCAACATGTGTAAACATATGCAATGCAACAATCATTACAATTTCAATTAAAAGAGGAGGAGAAGGTGTACTTGGTGATTGTTATAAAGGTTCATGTATAATGATTAGCTTTAGAGAGTAAACAAGACATGTAGGTGGTAGTGGAAATCTTTCATCTATGACTACAAACTCTTTGTTGGCCAAAGTGCTCAAGTGGCATATATGATACTAGCTTTTGGTCCAAGTAAAGATATGTTCTCATCTACTAAAAATCTACAAAACATATCAAAGAAATGATAAGTGTGTACTAAATTCATTGTTCATGTGTTCTTCTCAACATTAGGAATCTCCTTTTTTTCTTCAGCTATCAAGCCAGTAGTGGACGTACATTTGATATATTCATACAAATTTTGTTTCTAAAACATACGAGCACCCTCTTCATTTAATGCATGTGATAATTATATTTGCATATAAGCTTGTTGGAAGTGAGTGATGTATTGTTCAAATCCAATCTTTGTCTTCACAGGCATCTTGACTTCACTTGGTTTTTCACCTTTTTTCCTATTTAGGTCAATTATGGGCAACCTAAGGCAAACCCTATTAGGATAGATGTTTACCTCAAGTTATTCGTTGGTGTATAGACTTGAAGGATAAGAAATTGCTTGGTCAAATGCCAAAGTTAGAGCTTTGGTGTTGCCAATCATTTTGACATCAACAACAAAAGGGAATAATCCAACTATTCTTAGGGAAGAGGACAAAACTTCAAATTCTTGTGACGAATGACAAGCTCCTGCTGCAAGTATACTAATTTGTCTAATGTTGTTGCTAGTTACTTCTTGATTATCTGTAGTTATGCTTTTTCATTAGATGCTTCTTTTGAGAAACTGCTAGTTCTTTATTGATTGTCTGCTTCTACTTCACTTTTTCTTCTATAACCAAAGGTAGCAAATGTTGGATGACTCCAAGGTATGCTTTATAGGCAGGTGCCATTATTACATGTGGGTACAACTTCTTTTGGAAAATGTTGTATATAGCCTTCATTAATAATGGCTCATTTAGGTAAAGTAGCATAAGCTTTAGAGGGCTTGAAATTATAGCCATCACATTTTTCCTACTCGGGAATAGGGAATTCCTCAACCCTACAAGTAGGCAAGTCCATCAATGGATGTCTTGAGTCTTCTATAGAGAAGGCAAAATAGCTATTATCCTTTATGAAAAGAAGAGACCACTTATTCCTAGCGTCCTTCTATCTCTGAGCTCTTTCAATAAAAATTGAAGTTAGAGAGAAGTTGATGTCTGATGTAGGTTCATTTGTGAGAAAAGTTAACAAGTCATTTGTATAAGGTTTCCTAAAAACCCTATGAATGGTTACATTATGGGGTCCAAGACTTGGTGTAAGCAAAGGTCGAAACCCAAGTTAGTTAGGTAGAATAAGGTTGGGTACTATTTATGTGTGAGTACTAATTGCGTTTGTCAAACAAATGACATCTAATGATAATAACTTTGTAATTTTTATGAAACATGACATTATCATCTTCATCTATCACTAAGGTGCTAACAAGTACAATAGTGAAATAAGGGTGAAAAAATTTCCTCTATTGAACTCCAATAGAAACAAATACATGTTGGGCTTTTGATTCAACAATTGTTTGGTTTTCTATTTAGGGTTTTGGTTGTGGTTTTTGGGTTTGTGTTGAAGGTGAAGATTGTGTTTAAGGTTAGGTAGGTCTTTCAAGTGTAAGCTTTGGTCTATGTTGGGTGGTTGGTTTAAAAGGTGCCTACATAGGTTTAGCTAGATAACCGATTGCTACCTTTGCTTATTGAGACTTATCAATATTATGCTTGATACGTCCAATCTTCATTGCTTGGTCAATTGGCATCTTATAATCATATGTTGCCTCTAAGCTATATTTCTTTTGTTGATCCATCTTCCTCTTCATAAGCTTTGATGTTTAAGAGGGTGCAATCGTCTTAACACGCTTGGACTTATGCATCTCTTTAGTAGGATTATGCATTTTGGTTGTCTAGGATGACCTAGTCTTTGGGTGAGTCATTTTTGTTTGTTCAACCTTCCTAAATTTGTCCAAATTGAAGAAGTCAAAAACTTCTTCTTGCACCACACATGTCTTCCACATAGTTTGGATCCTTTCTTATGAATTTTGGAGGGTTTGGATGTGTCAATCTTTGGTAGGTGTTTGCATTTGGACATCACATGTTCAAATTTACCACAATAATAGCAAACCTTGGTATGCTCAAAATGAATACACTTTCTGCGTATATAATCGTGACCTGATCTATCATAAGGATGTCTTGTATATTATGTAATCATTTAATTCAATATTTTTTCTCAAAAAAATAAACAAGATTGACTATGTAATCAATTACCATAATTGTGTAATTTGTTACATTAATGCAATCTAAAATACAACTTTTCTAGGAAACATGCAATTGATTATTTCATTATGTTATTGATTACATTTGCTTGAATTATTAATTTTAGGTTCTTCTAACTCTTATAATTGATTGCACATCCCATGTAATTGATTAAAATATTTAAAAGATGTATAAAAAAATGCTTTTAATATAAATTCAAAAGTTGAATGCACACACATACCTAATCTTTTAAGCAATGAATACAACATCTTTACATGTTTGGCATGGCCTAAAAAACCAAATCTGAATCTTGAAGCCTTGATATTCAACAATTCTTACAACACTTAGAACAATTCTTGATATTTAAGAGTATGTTTTATTTATGTGAATCAACGTATTTATATGATATTTAAGATTGAATCAACCATGCACCAACATTTCACGACACATTCGAAAGGAAAAACAAAAGTGAAGGTGTACCCTTTGGTGAAGGTCCTTACCCTCACGCTTGTGTGTCAATTCTTCTTAAGCATTGATGAACTAAATTTGCCAATGAGTTTGAGGACATATGTTTTGGAATCTACTATGTTCCTATCAATTTTCTTAGCACCACATATAATATGACATTGAAGGCTATGCTGCTATTAGAAAGAAATCCAATTTCTAATCAAAGAGAAGTTTTATCCTATAAATTTTTATTATATAAATTATTGAGATAAAAAAATTGTAATTTTAATAAATAATAAATCATACCAAAAGTAACGAAGAAACTATATCTAAGTTTTGTTTGTGTAAAATATTGTAGTTCTTTTAAGGTGATGTGAGATAAAATATGATTTTGGGGTTAAGTCAAAAGAATACAATTTGTGCTTTCGAATTTTCTTTCTTTTGTATTTGGCCATCAATCTCTTTTCTTTTTTTGTAGTTGGTCATTGGCCTGCTATAGTATTTTGTTTATATAAAACCACATAGTTCACAACTATGTTTGAATTATATAATGTTTAAACAATATTTATTATTTAACCACTAAATTTGTCACATTTTTTCTCACTTTTGGCAAAATTGAGGAATTAAAGGACAAGAAAATCGACTACATCTGTATAAATAGAACCAAATTATGGTCACCTAATAGCCTAATGCAATTTAAATTTAAAGAATAAAATACAAGAAAATTTTGTGAGAGCAACACCCTCTCCCCCTATTACCCTAGCTTTCTTGATCAAACATATTGGGCAAAGGTTTGATATCTACCAAACAATCTCATTCGATAATTTAAGATACTAACTGTATATAAGATAAGACAAAATTTAAATATAGTTTCTTAGTTACTTTTAATATAATTTTTTAAATAATTAGAATTTTATCTTAATAATTTATACCAATTTTTATATAAATTTTTATTATACAAATTACTAAGATAAAAAAATTATGGTTTTAATCAGAAAATCATACCAAAAATAACAGAGAAACCATATCTAAGTTTTGTCTGTATAAAATATTATACTTGTTTTAAGCTTGTGTGAGATAAAATATGATTTTCTACTTAAGCTAGAAAAATATAGTTTATGCTTTTGGCTTTTCTTTTTTTTTTTTATTTATTTGACTATTAGTCTCTTTTCTCTTCTTTTTTTTTTTTTTATGTTTGGTTATTGGCCCATTGCAATATTTTCTTTATATAAAACCAGATGATGTGCAATTGTGTTTGAATTATATAATGTTCAAACAATATTCATTATCTAGCCACGAAATTTGTCACATTTTTTTTTTCATTTTTGACAAAACTAAGGAATTAAAGGATAAGGAAATCAACTACTTCTATATAAATAAAGCCAGATTATGGCCATCTAACAGCCTAATATAGTTTAAATTTAAAGAATAAAATAAAGGCCAAGTCTATGAGAGCAATACCCCCTCCCCCAATGGCCAAAAAACTGTGAGAGCAACTTTGTTGGACATGTCATAACTCAAAACATAAATAAAGAAAAATAGATAAGGTTCATGAAGTTACAACAAAGTCCACTTATAACTTACATAATGGTTTATTAAAGGTGTTATATTGTCATTGTTTGTCGCATCAACTACCACTTCCTGACTAATCTTGAAAAACTGCATATTTAATGTTAAAATTAGTAGTATATGAACTTAAACGTAAACAAAATTATGAACTTGTCAAAACAGGTTTTTGAATTATCAAATATGCTTCACCATGTTAACCTAGACAAAAGAGATTGGAAATATATATAGATATTAAAAACAATGTTAAACAAGATACTCGCATAGCAATGTTTCCTTTCTAAACGGTATTTTGCTTCCCTCATATAAGCAAAATTGCGCCTTACATGCACACCAAAATACTAAACAACTTGTAAACAAACACAATAAGCATGAACTTAATGTCGTTGGAAGAAACTGCAGTAAGGTATTTACCTTAAATATGAGTGATTCCTAAATTAATAAACTTACCATCTCTCCATGTATATCTCTACGAGCAAAGTATATAGTAGCTAACACAGCCAGTTATTAGTGACAAAAATGAAACGAATATTACAGGAGTTTCAGTTTGTACTCCAATGGAAGCCTAGGCTTGAAGAACTTCAACAAGTTCGTTGTGAGACTAGTTGGGCGACTCTATCCAATCTACATTGCCAATGCATAAAAAAAACACAAATTACTGTTACAATTATAGCTCTCGATAGATGTTGTGATAAACCCCAATTATGGTTGAGAATCCAAAATTACAATCCCAATTCAGAATCTTAACCTATTATTAGTAATTGCGAGAAACATCGCGAGCAAAATTCATAATCAAAGAAAAATCATCACAAATCTAAGCAGATTCAAACAAAAATAGAATTCAACCTTAGAAGACAAAAAATAAAAGTAAGAAAAAGGAGAGAGTGAGAGAAAACAAGTGGTTGGTGGTGAGTTAATAAGAATTCGCTTTGCCATGTGTGACAAAGATAGTATTAGTGCTTACAATTTCCATCCATAAGCCTTATGTTTCGTTTGTTTTTTTCTTTTGTACTTTTTGTTATTTGTTGCGAGTTGTGAGTTGCCCCTTGTATTGTTGATTTTAAATTTTAATAAGCATGTTAATTGTCTGTCTCTTTGAACTCCTTAACTTGATCAATTCACTTTATGATTAAAGAGGAAAAATTCATTGTGATGTACCTTTGTTGAAAGTTACAAAATAAATGTTTGTTTGCATATAATTGAAAATAATAATAATAATAAATAAATATATTTAAAATAATAAATTATATTTTAAATTTACAATCAATAATTCAAATTCAGATATAAAATCAATAATTCAAAGCATTGAAATTTCATGTTTTTTTTTCTTTTCTATTAACTATAACTATAACTGTACATTCAAAATTATAAATATATACAATATAGTATATAATAAATTATTATTTCTAATAGTGACACAAAAATAAAAGTAAAACTAAAGACATCATTATATAGTGATAAATAAATAAAAAAATATAGGTAAAAGTAACTTTTAGTGATATAAAATTTTGTGTCATTATAGAGTGTGTGTAGTTATATGACATTTTTTTTATAGTGGATTAATAGTTTGACACTTTATATGTTAAGTATTTTGTGTTGATGATTAACTGGTGAAGGTTATGTTTATTAAAACAATTTAAATGGGTACATGCAAGTGCCTTTGTAATTTCAATGAGCTAGACTAATTTCAAATTAAGTTTAACATTTTGCTATGTGATAATGTTATAAGAATATTTTCAAATTAAGCCAAAAGTCCCAAAGTAAGCTTGCAAAACGAATGGAGCCTGAAATAACAAAGCAATAAAGTGGTTTTTTAGTTTTGAAAAGTAAAGAGATGAGAATTTTTTTTTTCAATTTTAAATTTTAAATTTGGCATGCCTAGGTTGATACCATTATGCATTGATGAATAAATCTTTAGAAAAGTGTTTTTTAGATATAAAGATATGTGGATGAATAAGTATAATATACAATTATTGAAATGAGTTTTTAGTAAAATTGTACTAGAATTATAAAGAATGATAATGCCTTACCCATTAATTAATCATGAAAATAAGTAAAATATATCATATGACTATAATATAATAAATTGATTGTATTTTAATGATGAGTTTTAAAAAATTATAAGTTATATAAATTTTACATTTGATTTATTTATTATTCTTGATTATACATTTATTATAATGAAATATTCATTTCTCTTTAATTAATTTTACAATTATAAAAAATTGAATTTTATTAAAAAAATTATCAACATTTCAATTTATTTAAAAGAATATTAAAAACAAATAGACGAATTAAGTATTATCATTAAAATAATATTTTATTGATTAAAATTTTAAACATCTTCAAAATTAAGAAGTTTAAATGTATTCATTTTAATTCCTAATTTAATTTTTATTATCAATAAAATATTTTTTATTTAAATATACTTTTGATAATATATATATATATATAATCAAAAGTATATTTATAATTACTATATAGGGATGAGACATACTTTACTATTATATCTATTTTTTTTCAATATCCTATTATGAAAGTTAAAAGAGTTAACACCACTGATGTCTTTAAGGCTAGAATTTTGGATTGAGCAAAACATGAAACATTGATACTAAAAAGTTACACAAATTCTTTTTTTAAGTTCATCATGTTATAAAATTATAAAATTTGATTCCTTCCTTTCAATTAATCAACCAATGACATGCTTGTTAGCAAAAGACTTTTAAATTTAGGATAGAGAATGTAGTTATTCTAAAGTTTATTATTATTCTAAAATTGATACTTTTAACTGAAGAGGGACACACTTTTGATGTCATCATATGTGGTTAACTAATGTCATGTTCTTTTCAAAAAAAAATTTCTACATAATATTTGAAGAATTAATAAATGAGTTAAGTCATTAATTCACATGTTAAGTTGGCTTAACACTCGCTGGTAAAAGTATTTGTGCTACTTGCAAAAACAAAAGAATTTATTTGCTCAACCCCAAGTGTAGACATACAATAAAATAGGGTCAAATTACCTTTTGTTATTATTGTAGATCTTATATCAATTGTTGACACAGTACAATTGTTCTACCATTTTTAAAACATACGTAAACATAAATGTAACCCTTACAATGATACTAGTACATAGTAGTTTTTGGGTATTGTTTATTCTTAAAAAAAGTAGTTATAATGATTCAAGACATTTTTATTTCCATAATGAAAAAGTAGTTATATTCTTATTGTTGAAGAAATCCTCCATAATTTCCCTCTTCTATGAACTCAAAATAAGCACTTTGCGGAAGCTTAAAATATAACAACAACACCAGAAAAATTTTAGCGTGGAAAAAACTTTCTCAATAAGGTAAAAAAAACCACGGGACCCTTAGGCCACTTAAATCCCCACTATAACAATAATGGGAATACAAAATACAATAAATTGTATCTTCAATTTGTGGATAACACTCACAAATTATCTC
>JAMLFT010007663.1:0-14564 GCA_026544285.1 Pachyrhizus erosus | reverse complement strand
ATTCACAGACTTTATATATAAAGTAAAAATGTAAAACATTTAAATACTAATATTATATATTTTAATATTAAAATCAAACTATTAGATAGAAATGACAAAAATATTCATACATATACATATCTATAAATAAAATGACTAATGGATAATTAAAAAATATTTTAAATAAGTATATGTAGATAATGGGTATGAATATATTTATTATTCTTTTGATAACGAAACAGATACAAATATCATAATATTTATATTTATAAATATTTATTATCGACTACTAATTAATATTAAAATATTTAAATAAATAATATAATATTAAAATAGAATTTATTAAAATAAATTATATACAATTTATAAAATAAATAAAAAATAATGTCAACTGTTAATGCATATATTATTTTTTTTATTTTAATCTTTAACTACATTATTTAATTTTATTTTATTTTTAAATAGTTAAAAAATAATATTTTTTTATAAATAAAAAAATATGAAGAAATAAATACTATAATGACTATTTTTAAATTATTTTAATTGTAAATTTCAAAACTATTTAAAAAAAAATACAATAATTATAATAAAATATTATCCAAGGAAACAGACTCGCCCGTTAACATCCCTGCAGTAAACTTTCTAAACTTACATGAATAAAATAGTGTTTTATGAGGGTATAATAAAAAATTGTTATTAAAATAAACTTAGCAGAGAATACCATGTTTTTATAATTTCTTATACCAATAAAGAAAAATTATAATCAATATTTAAGAATTTTAATTTATTGAAACAAAGCATGCTTTCCTCCTCTGGCCAAAAATGTCCTCCACAACCCTTTATTTCCTTCGGACGGACAAAGTGGAACGAATGAACTCATTGTTATAAATACTCCATTCCTTTCTCCATTAACTCATCCCAACATAGAGAAATCAGACACGGGACCTCGACTCCCACACCCACCCATTTCTCCATTACACCCCTTTCACACCACCATAATACAACAACATGGTCGAACCAAAGTCCCGAACCGTCGGCGACACCGAACGAAGCTGGTGCAGAGCGGTTCGCGGCGGCACCGGCATCGCCGTCCTCGCCCTCCGACTCTCCAAAGCCCCTGAAATCCCTAAACTCCAAAGCTCCCTCCACTCCCTCCAAACCTCCCACCCCATCCTCAGGTCTCGACTCCAAACCAACGCCAACGCAACCGAATTCTCCTTCCTCACCTCCCCCTCCCCCTCCCTCAAACTCTCCTCCCATACACTCCCTGCTAACGTCACCGACCCCCTCACCCACATCCTCGAACTCGAACTCAACCTCAACACGTGGCACGAATCCACCACCGATGACGTCTTCTACGCCACCACCTATGCGGTCCCCACCGACAAGACCTGGGTGGTCGCACTCAGGCTTCATGTTTCAGTCTGTGACCGTACCACCGCCGTGCTGCTGCTGAGGGAGTTACTTACCCTCATGGATGAGGAAAATAATAATAACAAGAGGAATAATAAAGAGGAAGCGAGTTTGGCCATTGAAGATCTCGTGCCACGTGGCAAAGCCAAAAAGGCCGTGTGGATGCGCGGTCTTGACATGCTCGCCTACTCGCTCAACTCCCTCAGACTCACCAATTTGAAGTTCATTGACACCAAAAATCCCAGGTTTTCGCAAGTGGTCCGGCTGCAACTCAACCAAAACGACACCAAAGCAGTTCTAGCAGTAAGCCCGTTACCTTTACCACATGATACTAGTATTTATGTTTTCACACCTATATGCACAGGTGAGACCACTAAAACAGATTAATACACGTAATAAATGCGAATGCTTGATTGGTTGATACTGTAATCTTAACATTCGTGAGTGCGCAACAAGTTACAATTTCCTACTATTGTCTTTCACGTTTGTAATATAAAATTCTACTCGGCTAAAATTATTTTATAAACAAACAATTAATTCTAACACACTTTCGGTCGTTGATATTAAAACTTATGTGAAAAATTATTAAAAATCA
Source organism: Pachyrhizus erosus (assembly GCA_026544285.1). Taxonomy (NCBI): domain Eukaryota; kingdom Viridiplantae; phylum Streptophyta; class Magnoliopsida; order Fabales; family Fabaceae; genus Pachyrhizus; species Pachyrhizus erosus. The sequence continues at coordinate 12,577 of JAMLFT010007663.1, read as the reverse complement.
AGTCAGAATATATTTAAAAATTATAAAATAACATATTTTTAAATCTACTCAATAAAAATATATATATCTTTTACTTTCTGCCCTATTTTTATTTTAAATCTGTGATCATAGCTTGCCGATTATGGATATATTTGTGTGTGTTGGTTGTAATGAAATAGAAAAAAGTACTACTATTATTTTACCATGAAATGAAGAATACGAGAATTGAAAATTTTTGTTTCAAGGATTTCAAGCCAACAGTATTGGTCATAAAAATATATTTCAAGTTGTGGATAGAAGAAGATAAATTAAGTTAAGCCAATTGTAGAGCTGTGAAAAGCTTCAGGTTCCTGTAACCGATCATGTGAACTTTTCAGGGGTGCAAGTGGAGTGGGATTAAACTGTGTGGGGCACTGGTTGCTGCAGGACTAATGGCTGTTCATTGTTCAAAACGAAATTCCAAAAAGTATGGGGTAGTGACCCTCACTGATTGCCGATCCAGTCTTGAATCATCTCTCGCTGACAATTTTGGTTAGTATGTGTACTTTAGTTCAGATTTCTCATTGATGATCTACACCTTTTATCAACTAAACACTAACCAATAGCTAATTACTAAGGCAGATATTAATTTTTCAATTGATCCTGTGAACATACATGCTGATAAATGTGTTTCTTATTTATCGAGTTTGAAGGTATTTTGTGAAAAGAAAAAAACCTTTATCTCTTAAATATAAATTGAACCTTTGAAAAAAAAATAAAAAATACACTGTGTTAGCACTTGGCTCGAACCTTGCATGTAGTAATGTTTTGTTGGAAGAACAAGTCATATCGTTGATGTTTTTTATTTAAACAATATTATTTTCAGTAGAAAACAGTTGTAGTTTACCAAAAAGAAAATTAAAAAATTAAATCACATGTATGAGTATATCACCTAATTATTAGCTTTTACAATCAAATTAATTATAGCTGGTAGAGCGTAATAACCCCATAGGACTAGGCTTCACAAAAAATAGCTGACAAACTAACTAGCAAAACTAGCTTTCTTATTTCATAAAATGTATTTGTCCTAGATGCCGAAGTTGATATATATTAACTTAATATATATATATATATTTATATTATGATTCACTGTCGTTTCGAAACTAGTTTCATTAGAATTGTATTTAATATTATACATAAGTATTTTTGTTTGTTATATGTTTTTATTTTATTTCACATATACATATATTAAATAATTTGCTTTTTATGCACTGTGGTTTATTAATCCATTAAAAATTATGTTAAAACAATCGGGGTAAAAGTTTATAAAGCGTTTTGTGATTAATAGTTTTAAAAAAACTTCTTTATATTATTAATGCATGTATTATTTACTATATTAAAAATACACTCCAAAGTTAAAGATGGCAAACTGATGTATCCTATTTTAATTTTCATAAAATATTTTCATTTTTTGGAAGATACTTTTCGGACATCATGAATATATTTAAGTACAATAACGATCAATTTCGCAAGAATTAATTGTGAAGTTGATGTAACACTGTTTTATTTTTGATTCCTTTGAGAAGAACCTCTATGCTTTTAGTACAAGCATTGTCTGACCTTCCTACTAGAAATTTGTAAAGACCATTAATTAATGTGACAACGACAAAAATTAATTACAGTACCAAAGGAATTTTTTGTATTATTTTTAATTAAAATTAAAATTTCATAAAAGAATTCATATTTTAAAATACTCCCACATAAAAATTTGACACAATGTACAGAAATAAAATTTTAATTTTTATTAAAATATAACATAAAAACAGAACAAACAATCTAAATTGAAAATGGTCCACTACGAACTGTGAATGCTACATTAAAAAATGAGCAAGGCTATTCTTATATACAATTGTGTAATAACATATACTAGAAAGAGTAACATTGAATAGTATAAGACAGAGCAAAGACAAAAAAAAAAAAAAAAAAAAGCAGTGATGCTAAAGTTTCGCTGCAGCATATTAATTCAAGCAAAAATTTGTCTCACTGACAAAAGTGCCCCTGCCAATGTTCAGGATTTTACCACTCTGCCATTCTGAATTCTCACGAGATGAAGGGAGGGGAGACACTGTGGGAGTTGGCGAAGACAACATACGAAGCGTTCGCGAGTTCGAAGAAATCCAACAAACACTTTTCCGACATGGCTGATCTGAACTTTCTGATGTGCAAGGCCATAGAGAACCCGGGCTTGACGCCGTCGTCGTCGCTGAGATCGTCGATCATGTCGGTGTTCGAGGGCACGGTGGTGGACAACGGTGGCAAGAAGCAGAGAGAGGTTGGTGTGGAGGATTACATGGGCTGCGCCTCCGTCCATGGAGTGGGGCCCTCCATTGCGGTTTTTGACACCATTAGGGATGGAAGCTTGGATTGCGTCTGCGTGTATCCAACACCGTTGCATTCGCGGGAACAGATGGTGGAGCTTGTTGGGAAGATGAAGGCTATTCTCATTGATGGTGCAAAGACTTACAAGGAATGATCCACTCAGAAACATGGTTTGAGTATGGATAAATTTCTTTACCAAAAAATAATATTACTTTTTTTAAATTAAAATCACCTTACATATTTAATTTTTATAAAAACTATTTTCTTTTATTTTACTTTTTTAAAGCGTCAAATATTTATAAAAGTTTATCTGCATAATATTGTTATTACAGACTTATTATTATCATATATAAAAAATTCTCATTATGATTAAACTGTTTTCATCAAATTCGTAGGAATCGTGTTGTATGTCGATTTTTATGGTTAATTTTTTGTTTCAGAGAAATATTAATGGAATCCATCCACGTTGCATTTTCTTCAATTTGTGTTATTCGTACTGAATATTGAATCTATTTATCGTCGATTACAAAGACGTCTGCGTTAAATAGAAAATACTGTGTAGTAGTTTGAAATTTATGTGAAGGAATGTTTACGAATACCGTTGGCATAATTTTTTGTCTAATTTAATTTTATATTGATCAGAAGAGGGGGAAGAAGCAAAATTAACTCTAGTCTCGTTATTTAGATTTAGTATGTTTTAAAGTTAAGATAAATTAATTTTAAGTTTGTTACGGTAGGAAAAAATGATTCTGAGAGTTTCCCATATAAACACTTAATCTTAATTCACTGCTTGGTGAATAAAATTTGTTAGCTTTACACGACATTTGAATAATTATATTTTTTTATACAAAAAGTAATCATTATCTTAGATTTTAAGACTTAATGAAAATTATCTTAAGTCTCTGTCATTAAATCGACTTTAATGAAATAGAATAATTATAAATACTTCTCCATTAATATGTCAAGTTTTCCGTATGAAAATTTTAAAAACAGTATTCGTTTGATATATGGCATTCTATAGCAACCCAACTATTCACAATGTCTCAGCAGACCTTAATTGTAAGTAAGGATGAGACCAAGCGGTGATGAAGTCACTCTTATACATTCGTTTAGCTGCAAATAGAAAGGCAATACATAAAAATTCCATAAAAGAAAATATTAATTTTCTACTGTGTATTTAAAAAGGAAAATTTATTTTAGTTAATTAAAATATTAAATAATTGTTATAACATTAAAAATAATAAATAATAAATAAGTTCATAAGAAAAAAATAATGAATTAAAATTTTTAATTATTCGGATTAAACTTAATTTTTGAATTAGTATAAAAATAGTTTTTATACTATTTATATTTATTCTCTTTTTCTATGCATACAACAAGTGCTGGAAAATTTTTCTAATTTTTTTCTTTTTATTTTTATTTATCCAAACAATATAATGTACTTTTTTTAATTCTATTTCTCTTAATTTTATCCTTCGTATTTTTTTTCTTTTTATTTTTTCCATTTCACTTCTAATTCAAACACAATATTATTGCTTATACTTTGGCGGTTTAATTAGGAACATTAATGGGTCAAAGGTTTCATAGACTTCATTTTATTTTATTTTTGGATTAAGACATTAAATTAATTGAAGTATAAGATAATTTACATTTTGAGTTGTTGGCTATTTATTATAGGCTTAATATGATGAGAGGATATTTGCTAAATGTACTCTCTCTTTTTTAGTAATTTTATTTGAATATTTTCTTTTTTTTTATTTGTTTAAATATGTTTTCATTTCATTTTTCTTTGATTGTTTGCCTCTTGCTTTACAGGTGACTTTTGTAACCTAAAATAATGAATATTTTCCTTTCTATTATGTCATGCATACATGTTTGACCTAAAAAAAAAATTCACTTTTAAAATGATACTATCCAAACAAAAATTTCATAATATTACCTTAGACATCAAAAGTTATTCTCCAACAACTGCTTCAATAATTTAATTTGAAACTTAATAAAAATAAAATGATTCAAATTAAATAAATATTTTTTTTTCTTATAACCTTACACGTTACAAGTTTTCAATGTCTCATTTTACACTTAAATAATAGTCCATAAATGTGGAAGAAGAGTCAAACAATCACAAAAAGAAAAAAGAATAACAAAGAGTGTCATCAGAAATAAAAAAGGACATAAGAGGTAATAATGTGATGAAATGAAAGAAAAAAGAAGAGGATATTTAAATGGGTGAAAAAAAATATTTACATTAAATTATTAATAAAAAGAAAAAGTACATGTAATAATAAAGATTATTCAATAATTGACTAGTCTAAAATCTTAGATATGGACGACTTATATGCATGTAGACTCAACTCATGTACTTAACATGTTGAATGAACTGGTATTCATTTGCCAAATATTCTTCATTTATTTTTCATTTATTAAAGTGATGTTTATCATGATAAAGTGATGCAAGATTAGGGGTGAAGTAGACTATGTGGAACGAGACTTTACTTAAATAAACCTAACTTATTATAAAAAATGTAAGGTTGAGGCCTAGCTTGTTACGATTTTAGACTGTTTCTTAGACATGACTTGACCTTTTTGAAAGCCTAATTTGACATGTTATAACTTATTTAAAAATTTGCATTGGACATTGCATCGGACAAAAGGAGTAGCACGAGAAGAAGTTGAAACTTCATGTCAATGTCAAATTAGATTTGCTTGAAACATTGGCACCACATACCAAAATTATATGTCTAAATTTTTCACTCATTTGTTTGGTCTTTGTTTACAAATGGTACCTTTGACTCACTATTTAAAAAATAAACAAGACTAATAAAGAGAATCCATTAATAAGGATAACTAAAGAGGCAAGTAACTAATTTTTTTAAATTCCTAATTTGTGTTCATTCTTTTCTGTTTTGTTTTTATTTGTGAAACAATCAATATTCAATTGATTAAACATGCTCAAAGACAACTCATAATGTTCAAATTGATCTATTACATGTCTTTGTATCTAACATTGGGTTGACTCCATACAATAATTATGATAACTCTATCTTATCTTTGATTTTAATTTCTAGGAAATAAATACAAAAATATTTTGAATTATGAATATACAAGAATTTAAACTCGACATATTTTCAAAATCTTATGGTCCATTTGGTATAGTTGCAATTTTTTGGTTTTTGATTTTTTTTGTTTTCAAATGTAATTTTCAAAACAAAACGTATTTAACAAAAATAAAATTGAAATGATTTTTAATTCAATTTTAAAATACTTTTATATTCATTTTCAAAACCAAGAAAAAATATTTTAAAATTTTGAATTTGAGTTTGAGTTTTAAAAAACATATTCTCGCTATCGTTGATAATGAATATTCTCATCACTACCACTCTCATCAACATAACCACTTGTCGCATACCGTCATTGCCGCCTCCACCATTTATTGTCATTGTTGTACCACCACCACCACCCTGTTATCACCATCCCACCACTACCACTGTCGTCATCTTTACTGTCATCATCACCATTGTCATTATTGTTGTCACCCCCTATTATGTTTATAATCATTACTGTCCCTGCCTCTATCAACATCACCACTTAGCATCACTATTGTTGCCACCACATCAATATTTTTTAATATTATTATTATTTATTTATGTGTAATTTTTTGCTTAATATAAATTAAGTATAAATTATAAAACCATTAATATTATATATCTTTATTATTATTATTGTCATGCTTGAGTTATTATTAATATTATTTGTATAACTTTAATATACTTATTTTTGTTATAAAAATTTATATTTTTTATTTTTTATTATTTTTTAGCAAGTTTAATTATTTTTTATTTTAATTATTTTTATATATTGATAATTTTTACATTAAATTATTTTATGGTAAAATAAGATAAGATATAATGATTGATTCATTTTATTTATAATAATTTTTTAAAAAGTAAAATTGGTATTGACTTTAAAAGTTAAAAAAAAAAAAATCACTCCGAACCTTTTTCTTTTCAGTTATTAAACTCTCCACCTCTCGTGTTTTGTACCAAGTTTACTACTACAAATTATTCAAACTCTTGTACTAGACTGAACTTAACCTAATGGATTTTTAATATATATAATGCAGTGTCATAATGAAATAGAAAAAAAAAAATATTCCTCCATGAAATAAAGAAAACGATAATGTAGAAAAAATTTATCCTTTTAAGGAATACTAATTTTTGAAGGATTTCAAAGTATTGGAAGTACCTCTATTTAAGTCAAGATCCTTAGGTATATCTATACCCAGTATCCAAAACTTACCCATACCACTATTCAATCAAACCAACATCACTGGGCTGGTCAGATGAATCTGTGTCTAAATTTTTATTTGATAAAGGTGAATTAAAACCATCATAAATTATTACTTTTGTGAATTGTGAATGAGCTTTGAAGTTCCAAGTAACCCATCATCATGTGAATGTGAACCTTCTTAGGGTGGGATTAAACTGTGTGGGGGCACAAATTGCTGCAGGATTGATTGATAGTGATAGCTGCCCAATGCTCCAAAAATAGCTCCAGGAAGTATGGGCTCATCGCACTCAGTGATTGCCCATTCAGTCTTGAATCAGTGAATCACCTCTCTCTTACAATTTTGGCAACCATGTGTACTGTAGTTCTGATTTCACATTAATGTTCTACTTTCCTTTTACCAATTTTGGTGAGTCTGCTATCTTCGTATACCAGTGATGTAGAAGTTCCACTGCTGCATATTAATTTTAGCAAAAACAATTTATTCTTTAATTTTTATCATCCACTAAAAAATGAAAAAGCTGGAATTAAATTGGTGAATGTTAACTGCTTAAAATTAATTGTTAATGTCGTTGGTCATGGCAAGCTAGCAGCTATATGTTGAGGTCAGGCTCTTCCAACTTGACTCTAGATCGTAAGAGAGGGGAAAAGGCAACATTAACTTTTAGTATTGTTATTTGGATTTATTTGTTCTGAAATTAAGTAGAAATAATTTTAGCAGGCCCAAATTCTACATATAAATGGTAACTTAGAAATTTTGTAACGGTGGAAATGATTAAGTATTATCGTAGTTTCTCATATAAACACTTTGACTTGTTATGAAGAAGCGATTGAAGTGGATTATTGACTAATGTTTTTGGTGAACGTTAATTGAGACGAAGTGTTTCTTTTGGCAAAGCCGATACGTAGTAGAAATGAAAAATTACTTGTAAATGACACTTTAAAAATTAAGTCAATAAAGATTCCATAAAAATGACAATAAATATTTACGTACTACAAAGGAGCATCAGATGAACTGAATTTTTTGACCAAATCTCTCGAGGACAACAATATTTGTCACGATTATTTAAGTTTTTTTTTAAAAAAATATTTTTAATAAAATAAATAACTTTTTTTATGTGTTTGTTACTTTGTCTAAACTGTTTTTTTTTAATACAAATATTTTTTTTATTTTTTAAGAAACAACTCTTATTTAGCTTTTTAAAAAATTACTTTTTAAAAAATATTTTATTTTAAATTTAAACAAACCGAGTAATTATCTTATACAAGGACATGATAATTTTGATTAAGACTAAATGAAATACTATATATTAGAAGTTTTATACTTTGATGAACGTTTATAATTTGAGTTAATATAACATTTGAGGAAAGATGAACCAGTCCAGTGACAGACCGACGTATTATTAAGGGATATAAATACACTCATTGACTTCTAAAAAACCATAAGGATATATTTAGTAGGATTAATTGATTTTTTTAGTCTCTTAATTTGTTTAGATTTAGATTTTTAGTTTTTTTAAATTATCTATTGCTTTTAGTTTTCTATTATTTTTTTTATTAATATTTTTAGTCTTTTTAACGACTTTATTCATTTTTAATTCTTTATTTATTTTTTACAAAAAGTTTTATAAGGTCTAAAAATCTTAATAAAATATTAATAGAAGACTAAAAGTTTTTTTAAAAAAATTAATGAACTAAAAATTACAATATAAAAAATTTAAGGGACTAAAAACTTAGGTTATGTTTGGAGTGATTTTCTATTTTTAGTTTTAAAATTTTTAAAAATCAAAACATTTTTAGTTTTTTTTTTTAATTTTTAAAAATTGTTACCAATTAAAAATGAATAAAATGAGTTAATTATTATATCTTATCTTATTTTACTTTGAAATATAATATAAAAAATTATTATCACATAAAAATAATTAAGATAAAAATAATGAAACTTGCTAAAAAAAACAATACAAATATTAAAAAAATGAAAAATATAAATTTTTATACCAAAAATAAATATTTTAAAATTAAACAAATAAAAAAATACAAGCATGACAACAACAATAATAAAAATATACAATGTTAATGTTTTTATAACTTATGGTTAATTTATATGAATAAACAATAATAATATTAAAAAATATCATTGTGATGATGGTAGTAATAGCAGTAACAGTGATAGTAGCAATAATGATAGATGATGGTGTTAATAGAGGTAGGGTGATATTAATGCAGGTGGTGATGATAATGGTGACAATGACGACAACAGTGGTGGTGGAGTGGTGGTGATGATGCCAGGTGGTGGCAGTGGTGACACTGATACCAAGTGATGACAGTGACAATTATGCTAGGGATGACATTGGTGGCGATGAGGTGGTTGTGTTGTAGGTGGTAGTGACAATGATGATAAGTGGTGGCGGCGACAAGTGGTTATGTTGATAGTAATGGTGATGATGAGAATGTTCATCGTCAAAAGTAATGAAAGTGTATTTTTTAAAACTAAATCAAATTTTCAAAATCTTTTTTTCTTGATTTTAAAAATGAATATAAAAACGTTTTAAAATTGAGTTAAAAATTATTTTACCTTCATTTTTACCAAATGTGTTTTTATTTTAAAAATTACATTTAAAAATCAAAAATAAAAAACTTGCAAGTACCCTAAACAAACCCTTTATTAACCTTATCTAGTAATGTTAATTGTTGCTCTCTCTATTTTATTATCTTTAATTTTTTAGCTGTCATCAATTTTTATCCTTTCTTAACTAGTTTCTTTCTTATATTTTGTTCCTTTTATGCATTATTTGATTGATTCTATTTTAGAGGATAAAATATGTTTATGTTCCTTTTAAAATTTTTGAAATTCAATTTTAGATTCAAATTATTTACATAACGTTATACAGAGGAATAAAAATTGGTTTAGATAATATATGAGAATAAAAATGACACATTTCAAAATTATAAAAACAAAAAAAATTTACATTGAATAAAGTCAAACTTTAAAATTTTTTAAAAACTAAAAATATATTTTATTTTATTTTCACATGTAGGATAATAAATATTATTAATATTTTTAAAATATAATTTATAACACTCTTTTTCACTTATTTGATTTAGTAAAATTTTAAATTTTAAAAAGAATTTTTATTTCAAATTTTAATCAACAAGATGAAATTTACTAAACATCATTCGCTAGAGGATTACAATTTATGGATACCTATACATTACTATGTCATTCATGCTACATATAATGGAACATTAAAATTCAGTGGAAGAACTATTGATAAAGTTAATAGTACAACCATATTAATTACATTCAAAAATATTATTTGTTCTTATACATTCATCCAAAACAGGGGAAATACTGATAAACTAAGTACTATTTTAACTTATAATCCCCTTTGTGGCTTTTAATTAGAACATTCAGAGGGTCTTCTTCCTTTAATAATTCTTCTCTTCTTTCTTGATTATTAGGTCTGTCTGGAGCTAAACTTGTAGAAGGATTTGGATTAGAAGGAAACGAGAGTGTCTAGGAGTCGTTGGAGCATTAGGTGAAACTCTAGTACATCTGGTGGCAGCGTCTATGTTAGGATGACAAGTATGTCTATGTGAGAAAATTGCCAATGAGATACGACACTAGTGGACCTAAAGGCAAAATCTCACATATTCAATGAAAGTGTTGTCTTCAAATAATGGGCTGTAGGTCCATCTACTGCCCAATGGTATGATTGTTAGGTGAAATAGGGGGTGAAATTCTTCTGCCATCAGTATTTGAAAGGTGGGAGGTGCGTACTTTCATCTCACTGTAACGTACCTAATTAGGATTTCTAATCGTTAGATCCCTTCATACCCTCCAATACTCCTATCTCTAGGAGGACTTACACGAGTGTGTCAAATAATTCCAACTCTGCATTCTAGATCGACGATCGAAAGTACATATCCTGCTTGGTATTTGGTCCAAGACACTTTCAACTGAATCTTGGTAATGTTTGGCTTTGTGGGGGACGCTAAGTCAGTTTTGACACCCTCTTTCTTTGAACGACTCATAACTTGACACCTTATCTACTCCCAAGGACTCACCTAAGTCTATGTACATTCTTCAAGTACCTTCTGTGGTCAACTCATACAATTCTCACTAGTATGTTTTTTATTCATCCTTTTCTTTCCACTTTCATTCATCGATTTCTTTTGCTACTTGCTTGAGCTCAAAAGTAACATTTTTTTGATGACTTCATTACACATCAATTTAGCAATCACTAATTAAGTTTCACTCAATCTTTGTCTGAGTAAATCGCTCAAATTGTCATAATTTTATATCTCATAATCTACCTTAGGGTTGTTTCCTTAAGTCCTGTCTACTTGAGATAGTTGCTTAAGTCATAAAAATTAATTTGCTATCAGTAGAGGCAATTAATATATATAAACATCATCATACATGATAATATCATTGATCAAATAAATTTCCAAGCAAAATAACAATATTCATAAGTAGAATAACAAGAAGAAGGGTAAAATTGTCATTTCATAAGTTTGTTATATTTCTTTTATTTCTTCTTTACTTTTTCTCTCTAATTCCTCTCTCTCATTTCTTTCTTATTCTTTCTCTCTTTTTTTCTCTTCTTTCTCTTTCTTTCTCCTCCCTCCATTTTCTCTCTCCTCTTTCTTTTTCTCTCGTCTTTCCTTCTTCCTCTTTCTTTCTCTCTCTTTCCCTATCTCTCTCCCTTCCTCTCTGTCTCTCTCTTCTTTCTCTTCCTTCTTTCTCTCTCTCCCTCTTTTTCTCTCTACTCTCTCTCCCCTCTCCCTCTCTCTTGTTATCTTCCTTATTCTTCTTCCCCAAGACTTTCTTCCTCCTTCCTTCTACTGTTTTTCTCAACCCTTGTTCCCAAAATAATAGTAGCACATAAAGGCAACATTCCTATTCTATTTTGAAATTCTATTTTCCCCTCCCACTTCAAATTTTCTTTAATCGTCACTAGTTTTACGTTGTTATTGATTCATTACTTCACATACAGTATTACCAATCCTAAAAGAAGCTTAACATCCATTTGATTAAGACCTACAAGTTCTGTAGAAGTATAACATCAATGGTGGACAGGAAAATTTTAAAATCTGAATTCACTTAATTTGTGATGTTTTTTTTATTAATTCGGAGTGTCAAAAAGAACTAGGTAGATTCAAGAATGAATTCTCAAAGGAAAATTGAAGAATAAACGACTCCTCCTACCTTAAATACGATTTTTCGACGAGAACTTTGAGTGCTTCGGCAAAGCTCCGGTGACAATCCTAATTTGCAATTCTTCCCTTTTTTTTTCCAATTAATTGAACAAGAATAGAGCTCAGACCAGGATGAAACTGTTTGGGATGAGAAATGAGGAAATGTGATTCAAACTCATGGAGAATTTTTGAATTCTTCTTATTTTTCACTTTTCCAAAGTTCGAGCTCATCCTCATTTTATATTGTCGTTGGGTTTCGTTTTAGGCTTATTTTATTCACCAAGCATGGGCGATGTTCGCTGGAGCAGAGGTGGGTTCAAACGTAGCTCGAACCTAGGGGTGGCCATGGAAGCTCAAGGAAGAGCTTACTCAGTAGCTTCAATGGCGGTCAAAGATTTCGAACATAGCTTAGGTATATTTTATTTTCATAAGTTGGTAATGATGGGCTTAGCAATCTAATGACACTCCTCTCTTCACTAAACTACTCTTCGTCCCTCATGTTCTACGCTTTGAATTCGTCCTCCACCCTTTTTCATTCTCTGCTTTTATTTTCTATAATACTTTCTTATAATAAGATATATATTTGTTTGAGCGTTATTTTATACCCAAGGCAGTAGCGTGCTTTGCTACTAACCTGGGGAGCTTGGGATCGAGCCCAATCAATTTCTTTTTCCTTTTTCTTTTTTTTTTTAAATTTTTTTTATATATATTTTTAAAATTAATATTTTTTATTTCTAATTTTTTTTTTTCT